>SJYO01048061.1:66606000-66649756 GCA_006410555.1 Capra ibex | reverse complement strand
AAAAAAAATGAAATGTTATGACATAACCAAAACGGTATGTAACTGTATTTAGGTGGTACCCACATGTACTCAAGGGTTAGGACTTGGGGGAAGGGTGAAGGGAGGGGTATAGTAGAGAGACCCAGTAGGGTCACGTGGTCGGGGTTCGTAGGACATAGGACATGGCTTCGATCTGGCCACTAAACAAAGAATGCACTATCATATGTACAAAGTTACGGTAAGAGGGTTTAGTAGGGTGGGAGAGGGAGAGGGTGTCTCAGGTTTTCAGACAAGATATGTAGACACAGAGAAAACGACAGAGTGTATGTCCCAATAGTAATGGTAGAAAGATTTAAGGTATATATACATAATCATGTCTAAAAAGAAGAAAAGACTCCCTATGATCATAAAATTTACGTATCTAACCCGTATGGTACACTTTCTCTTCTTAGTCTACAAGGTTTTACTACCCTTAACTGACGTTCTTACATCGATTACATTGACTACGATTACTTTACCCCTTTCTATGTTGTCCTTGTTTAAAATCCATTCCGAGTACTAATCCTCTATTACACCGTTTATTATATCTGTCTCAATGATTAATTTGTCACAAAAGAGTTACTTTTACCATTAGTAAAAGACCATTTACCGTTACTCGTCATTTTAACATCTTTAGATGACTACTAACGTGTAATTTACTTCAGTTTAAGATTTAAGTCCAATAAAACACATGTCTTTAAGAGTGAGAGTGTTTACGAATTGTCTTATGAGTTTTTAATACCTCCGACTTTTTTATTAAAGTAAACTCACCTGGACAGTACATGTAACATTATGTGAATCATCGAGAGACATAACGTATCTGTCTTTCCGTGTATAAGTACGTCTTGTTTAATTCTACTCGGTTCAATTGGCGACTCTCGGTCACAATTCCTGTAAATTTTAAATACATACAACTTAGAATAACCCTACCAATAAAGGGGTGTCTAGATTTAGGTCACATGTGATTATATTAAATTTCCTTCCTATAAATTAAAGTAGTAAATTTTAAGTCTTTATTAATAACATTCAATAGTAATTTTTGTTCTTGTACGTGTAAAACTTTATATATAATTTGAAGTTAAATAGTAAAACTTATCAGTTCTGAATAAATTCATTAACGTAAGAAGTCTGTGATCACCTTCACCTTCACTTTTCTCTAACATGTAACACACACGAAACACATACAGTAATATTGACTCACGTTACATAACCTTTATTACGAATCGTAATCATAAGACTTAATATATACAGAATTTTAAAATAAAACATAGAGTTAGAGAAAGAGTCACTTACTTATAATTGAAAATTTATTCAAACCTATTCTACTATTTTTTATTTTCCAATTTCCCCTCTTATTATTTATTAAAAATTTACAATACAAATTCAAATTTTGTGTAGTTAAACGAATAAAAGTGGTTGAAAATTACTTATATTATTAATGTCTTTATTTAAATCTTTTAGGGATGACAACAATAGACCAAAAGATACCTCTTTATTAAATTCCATTAAAAATTTTATGACACTCACATAGTAGAAACATGATCTATTTTGTACCCTCAACTCTATAGATATTCAGTCTTTGTTATATACGAATTACTTTACAGATTTATACCGTTTATTTTTTGGAGGACTATTAGTTGAACATTGTTTTTGATCTTTTTTTTAGTGTTTTAACAGTAACGAGATGGACTCTCTTTAAGTTTCCTTTTTTCGTAATACTTACGCAATCTTTCCTTTCGATAAGTTTACATCGAGTTGTTTTTACGTCATCAGTTCAATATTTGTTTATTATATTTTGTGTTGACAAATGAACATAAATAATCTTTCGTGTTTTATCAAATACATATGTATATGTATATGTATTTAAGTAGGTAGATGGATGGTTAATTCAAAGAAATATATCCAATAAAGGTTCAATACATTTTGTTGATAAAACCTAATTTTACAAAATATATTGAATATATCAAAATTTAATATAGATAACAAACTACAACAACGAACCTCCTGAAATTAGTTTACTTAACAGTAATACTAGATTGAGGTTCAATTCAGGACACCGTTCCGCTTATTTTTAGTATTTTTAATTCAGATGACTTGAGTGACCCTCCGGTTGTTTAATGTTTATATATGTAATAAGAGACTCTCATTACTACACTTAATATTCTGTAAATACACACAAAGACTTAAATCATTTAGTCAAATTATCTAGAATTCTCTTAAAAATTTATATAATAAAGATTGAAAAGGTAAAGTACAAAAACTTTTGTCCCGTGTAGAAGGTAATATTATTTACGAGTCCAAATTATTACAACTGAGAAAGATAGATTACTTTTTTTACAACAAGATAATTATAGATTATATAAGAATAATGATCGACACCGTACGTTTCGAACCGGACATGAAGAATTTATATGATAAGTAGAATGATAGATCATCATACTCTTTTACGTTATCTAACTTTAATGACACGTACTAATAGTACTACTGGACGGAAATTTTATTTATAGTATAGAAAATCGGTAGAAAAGTTGAGTCGTAGAGAATAAAGGAAAAGAAGATCTTATCCGAGTTTATCTAGAAAGACGAAATTGAAAATATAGTTAGGTGAGAAATACTTTGTATTATCGACTAGAAAATCGTCAATTCTCTAGTCAAACATTCCTTAAGGTGAAATAGATTTAACCTCATTGTTCTTTGTCTAAATGGGAAGACGAAATTTTCGTGAGGTGACGGGTGGGAAGGGGAGTTTCGTATGTGGGTTTTTTTTTTTTTATATATACTTTTTCACCAAAAGTGTTGTCACTTTTAAACCGTTATACCACTAAGAACTCTCTACTTTTTCTTTGTTTTATCCAGGATACAAAAGGGGTAGAGTTACAAGATTCTGTAAAAAGTTCTAAATACGTCTATCCTTCTGGACACAACCTCGGGTCTCCTGGAGAACTTGGTTCCTCTGTTTTAACTCTCGACCTCTCTCGTTACGTCAATCTAAAGTCTTCTGTCTCTACTCTCTCAGTTCTCGATGTGGTGATTTTTTTCTTCTTTTTGTTTGTTTGTTTTTTTGGGTCGTAATAGTCATTTATATCTACTCCTTTGACACACTTCGGTTCCTTTCTTTGTAGGTTTTGCTAATCTTCCTTGTCCTGTAACACGGACCTCAATGTACACAAGGGTAATCAGTCTGACTTCCTTTGAGTGTTAAGTGTCCTGGAACCGACTCAGATCCTAGTGAATTGTTTAGTATTTTGGAGTGAGTGATTTGTGACAGATTCATCGATTGACGTAGGGTCTTGTTTCGAGTTCTAAATATCCTGATACTTCTATAGGTCGTGAGTGAATCCATTTTAAGTGTTACAGACTAAAAGTCACTTCTTCGTGGTCCGCACGTCACTCCTTCCTTTCGTACTTATTTAAGTGTTTTGGACACAGTTGCTACCTTCTTCGGGAACGAGTCGTACGGGTGAAGGACTACCTCGGAATGGATTTATCAATACTACTGGAGCGAACCTCTTCACCGGAACCTTCTCCTACTCTCTAGAGACGTTATGGAAGGGTGATGTAGACAACAGAGACAAATTGATGACACATAAATATACGTATATATGTATGTATGTATGACCATTCGTCTTTCCACATATAAATTTTTGATAGAGTCTTTTTGATGTATAATTATGGAGATATGGTTTCAATTACGTTTTAAGACGTTCTAAGACAAAAACAATAACAAGTCAGAGATTCAACACAGACTGAGAAACACTGGAGTACCTAACGTCCTGTGGACCGAAGGGACAGGAAGTAATAGAGATTCCCAAATGAGTTTGAGTACAGGTAATTCAATCACTACGATCGGTTGGTAGCGTAAGAGACAATAGGAGGAAGAGGAAAGAAGTTAGTAAGGGTCGTAGCCTAATAAAAAGTCACTCACCCGAGAAGTGTAGTCCACCTAAGTCGAAGGTGTGGTCAGGAAGGTTACTTATAGGTCCCAACTAAAGGAAAGTCTAACTTTCCAAACGAGAGAAACGACAGGTTCCCTACGAGTTTTCAGAAGAGGTCGTGGTGTCAAGTTTTCTTAGATAAGACAAAATATAGTCATCCACTTCCACTTCCACTTCAGTAAGTCAGCACAGGCTGAGAAACGCTGGGGTACCTGACATTGGATGATCCGAACTTTAATGCACTCTATTATCTAAGACTTTAACAATTCGGTTCCTTCTTCTTTATATTGAATTGTCTGTAAATAGAAGTCACCTAAATTAACAAAAGATACGATCAATTGATTTTGGTCATGGGTTTAATAGTGAAACAATTTATTCAAATTCTGTACTCTTTAAAGAATATTTACATTTTCTTAATTAGGTTTTATAAGAGTCTAACCTTGTATTTTATATATAATACAGTTAGGGGATTGACACATTGGGGGGTTAAATCTCAGTTTACGTAGGTGGTTCCGTAACGTTTTGTGCAACTACTTTTTCAGACGAATAGAGACTCTTCTTTTCATCAACAAGAAACATCCGTTCCTTATATGACGTTAAAGTTTTGGAGACCAAAGTCACTCCTACTAACTGAAAGAATACGGTCCCTATAGTCCAAGTCCGTGAAAAGACCTGTCGTCTTTTAGTCTACCACACTATTCAAATTATTCCTCTTTACGAGACGTACGAGAGTATAATACAGGTAACCGTTTTAATTATTTCATGAGAGTCAAGACGTATATTTTCCTTTATTTCTTCCCTCCCTCCTTCCTCTTTTCCCTTCGTCAAATACAGTCTACTTCAGTTCAGTCAGTGTCGCAAAGTGACTTAAGGTTCCAACTCAGTCTAATGTTTGCGTCTCAGGGAGCTTCCTTCCTCTTCGGTATCTGAAAACTCCTTCCTAGTACATCATTGTCATTGTCGTGTTCTTGGTACCCGGGAGGAGGATGAGAATTTGAAGGGGTTTCCTACGACGCCGTAAGTCCCCCATTCAAGGGTCTCTTAACCGGAAACTGAAAGAAACCTTTCTTCGACATCATATTTGAAACCCATCGGTTCCCCCACCTGGTACAGTCTACCTATTTGTCGAATCCTAGATAACGTTAGAAGATCATTTGTAGATTCATATATATGTATATATAAGTTTCAATTATCAATATTTATGTATGAAATTGAACGAGGATTCCTTCTCATTCAAACTTTCAATGTAAAATAACGGAATATTTACTAGAAGTCATTTCGTCAAGACATCGACTACTGATATCACTTCTAAAGAACCGATTCTTTTCCCACCGAAGAAGTTGAAAGTTGCAACCGTAATAAGATCTTGGTCGTCGATATCACTGAATAAAAGTTCTAACAAAGTCTAGTACCATCTTTGTCGACTAAGGAACCACCAGATAAGGTACATACTGAGACCTTCAGAAATTACGAGTAGAATTGTAAAAAAGTTTATACAATCTCGAAGGGTTCACTACCCTTTTCTTTGCCTGGTGTGACTAGACGAGGACATAAGGGACTTTCATAAAAATTTTCATTACATAGGGAATATGAAAATTCGACTGTCGATTGTATAAAGTACCCTTCCATCTCAACAGTTTTATATATGAAGGACCACAGTACATTTGCAACTTTAAAATTTTGACAATGTAGTAAGAAAATTCTTATAAACCACATTAAATTTATATATACTTAAACTGTGAGTAGTAGATTAATGTTTTTAATTACTTACGTAGTACATCAATTCTTTACACAATCACACGATACACATTACACGATCATCTACCTATCTTTACCCAATCACGTTTGAGTCAGCACAGGTTGAGAAACGCTGACGTACCTGACATCGGGATGTCCGAGAAGACAGGTACCTGAAAAGGTCCGTTCTTATGACCTCACACAACGGTAAAGGATAAAGTCCCCTAGAAGGGTTGGGTTCCTGACTTGAGAGTAGAGAACACATAGGATTTAACCGTCCATCTAAGAAATGATGACACGATGAACCCGTCGGGTATGTAATAATACCTACGAAATTATAACTAACGACAGTAAGTGATCCGTAATCAAGTCCGGACTCCTACTTCATCCAGTCTCAAGGACTCTGTCCGAACGGACCCGAACTCACAAGGTACTCCACACTTCTGGACACTAGGTATACTCTGGATTACGTTCGGTAAATTAGTTTACAGTATCTGGGGAAGACGATTTTGATCAGTCTTACGAAAACACGACAAAAAAAAAATTTAAAAATAGACGTTCAATAGTTGTGTCACTGTCAAGGACCTTGTAGGGACACAATCGTACCGACGAGGTCTTTGATCCAGTCTCCTGATATACCATAACGAAAGAATCCCTTGTACCCGAAAGTCCTCGTCTTACATCCTTCTTCCTCCGCTCCTTCCGTTCTCACACTTCCGACCAATCATTCGATCAGATGTCGTTCACCCTGACTAAAGAACTAGGATACCCCGTTAGAGGTTATTTGTCAAATTTGGTTCAAGATCCCGTTACGTATTACTCCCCCTTTTCACCTCTCTTTAAATGAGTAATCAACGATAAAGGTTACCACTTTCAATACCGGGTCATTCCAATTTAAGGGACGAGAATATTCAATGTGTAAACACTCGGAACTCATCCCAGATCTCCGTGGTTTTCTCTTCGGTACCCAACCTTCATTCCGTGTACCGTCTTCCTACTCTACCCCGTGTAAGTCTACTACGGACGTTTTCCAGTTAGTTTTGGGTACGTCTACAATATGTGTATCCCCGTCAAACCTCGTTTTATGTCTACTTCAATTTCCTTCAACTTTACTACGAATTTCCTGGGGGAAAAATGTACCTCTGAAGTGAATCAAAAAGTCAAAAGTATTTAATGTGAAGAGAAGTGAGAATGATTGAAAAGGAGTACGAAACACTAAGCAGAATTTACAATGGGAATCTCTTAAGAAGGTACCGAGAGGGGAGAAAGAAGTCCCACTTCTGATCGACAATTATATCGAACAGAGTGGTAACACAGACAAGGAAATTACTCGTCTACAGTCCTAAACATAATTATACACGTAAACATTTTTATAAATTGTATAGAGAAGATCAAAATAATAGGTACTCTTATCGCCATTAAAAAGAAATTATTACGTAGGAGATGTGGTTCTTGACGCATATTTTAAATTATCCACGATAGTTTTTTACACACACTTTAATAATTTACTCAATAGAAACGTTACTGATGTAGAAATAGGGTTAGAAGATTTCTCTTTGTTTTTACTTTCACTTTCAGCTAGTCAGCACAGCTTGAGAAACCCTAGGGTACCTGATATGTCAGGTACCTTAACAGGTCAGGTCTTATGACCTCACCCATCGGAAAGGGAAGAGGTCCAATAGAAGGGTTGGCTCTCTAACTTGGGTCCAGAGGACTTAATGTCCACCCAATAAATGGTTGACTCAATAGTCCCTTCGGGTTCTCTTCGTTCCTACTCACACTTTACATAAATACATGCTATGTAACTTATAGAAATTTCGTACCTGTCAAAGTCCTGTTATTCGATATCTCAATTCCGTACTGACTTGTCTAAATACCAAATGTTCATTTTAAACTGTTAGTATATCCTGTAAAACAATAGAAAATTTAAAACAAAAAGGGAATGTTCGTAGGTTTCCTATAGTCATGTAGTTATTTATAAGTCAAGTCAAGTCAAGTCAGGTCAGAGAGTCAGCACAGACTAAGAAACGTTGGGGTACTTACCTTCGTACGGTCCGGAGGGACAGGTAGTGGTTGTGGGCCTCAAGTGAGTCTGAGTGCAGGTAGTTCATTCACTACGGTAGGTCGGTAGAGTAGGAGACAGTAGTGGAAAAGGAGGACGGGGTTAGGGAGGGTCGTAGTCTTAGAAAAGGTTACTCAGTTGAGAAACGTACTTCACCGGTTTCATGACCTCAAAGTCGAAATCGTAGTAAGGAAGATTTCTTTAGGGTCCCGACTAGAGGAAGTCTTACCTGACCAACCTAGAGGAACGTCAGGTCCCCTGACATTTCTCAGAAGAGGTTGTGGTATCAAGTTTTCGTAGTTAGGAAGTCACGAGTCGAAAGAAGTGTCAGGTTGAGAGTGTAGGTATGTACTGGTAACCTTTTTGGTATCGGAACTGATCTACCTGGAAACAACCGTTTCATTACAGAGACGAAAACTTATACGATAGATCTAACCAGTATTGAAAGGAAGGTTCCTCATTCGCAGAAAATTAAAGTACCGACGTTAGTGGTAGACGTCACTAAAACTTCAGGTTTTTTTATTTCAGACTGTGATAAAGGTGACAAATGGGTTGATAAAGGATACTTCACTACCCTGGTCTACAGTACTAGAAGCAAAAGACTTACAACTCGAAATTCGGTTGAAAAAGTGAGAGGAGAAGGTGAAAGTAGTTCTCCGAAAAATCAAGGAGAAGTGAAAGACGGTATTCCCACCACAGTAGACGTATAGACTCCAATAACTCTAAAGAGGGTCGTTAGAACTAAGGTCGAACACGAAGAAGGTCGGGTCGCAAAGAGTACTACATGAGACGTATATTCAATTCGTCCCACTGTCAGATGTCGGAACCGTATGAGGAAAAGGATAAACCTTGGTCAGATAACAAGGTATCGGTCAAGATTGACAACGAAGGACCGGAATGCCATTATTTTTATTAAAACAAAATATTGGAAAACAGTTTCCAGTAACAACTGTGGGAAAGTTCAAGTTTCTAATCTTGATTGTATTACGTATATTTGTTGAGTATACTCTCTTATTCTTACGATTAAAAAAAGTTATCATTGATAATAATCTTAGTTAAAAAATTGACATCCGAAGGGGTCACCGAGTTCTTTCTTAGGAGGACATTACGTCCTCTGTGTCTTCTACCATCAAGTCAGGGAAGTAGTCTTCTATGAGACCTCCTCCTTTACCTTTGGGTCAAGTTATAAGAAAGAACCTTTAAATGTGTTTGTCTCCTCGGACCACCCGATATCAGTCACCCTAACGTTTCTCAAACTGTACTGACTCTCTAACTGACAATCTCTATGGTTCCCTTGTAAAGTACGTTTCTACCCGAACTATTTCCTGTCTTTACCGTACCTGGATTGTCTTCGTCTTCTATAATTCTCCACCGTTCTTATGTGTCTTCTTGACATGTTTTTGCTAGAATCACTGGGTCTATTAGTGTTACCACACCAGTGATCTCGGTCTGTAGGACCTTACACTTCAGTTCACCTGGAATCTTTCGTAGTGGAGTTTGTTTCGATCACCTCCACTACCTTAAGGTCAACTCGATAAAGTTTAGGACTTTCTACTACGACACTTTCACGACGTGAGTTATACGGTCGTTTAAACCTTTTGACTCGTCACCGGTGTCCTGATCTTTTCCAGTCAAAAGTAAGGTTAGGGTTTCTTTCCGTTACGGTTTCTTGCGAGTTTGATAGAGTGTTAACGTGAGTAGAGTGTGCGATTATTTCATTACGAGTTTTAAGAGGTTCGGTCCGAAGTCGTTGTGTACTTGGTACTTGAAGGTCTACAAGTTTGACCAAAATCTTTTTCGACTCCTTGGTCTCTATTTAACGGTTGTAGGTGACCTAGTAGCTTTTTTCGTTCTCTCAAGGTCTTTTTGTAGATAAAGACGAAATAACTGATACGGCTTCGGAATTGACACACCTAGTGTTATTTGACACTTTTTAAGACTTTTTCTAACCTTATGCTCTGGTAGACTGGACAGAGAACTCTTTGGACATACGTCCAGTCCTTCGTTGTGAATTTTGACCTGTACCTTGTTGTCTGACCAAGGTTTATCCTTTTCCTCACGTAGTTCCGACATATAACAGTGGGACTAATAAATTGGATATACGTCTCATGTAGTACTCTTTACGATCCGACCTTCTTCGTGTATGACCCTAGTTCTAACGGTCCTCTTTATAGTTATTGGAGTCTATACGTCTACTGTGGTGGGAATACCGTCTTTCACTTCTCCTTGATTTTTCTGAGAACTACTTTCACTTTCTCCTCTCCCTTTTTCAACCGAATTTCGAGTTGTAAGTCTTCTGCTTCTAGTACTGTAGACCAAAGTAGTGAAGTACCCTTTATCTATCCCTTTCTCACCTTTGCCATCGATTGAAGTAAAAACCCCCGAGGGTTTAGTGACGACTACCACTAACGTCGGTACTTTCATTTTCTACGAACGAGGAACCTTCTTTTCAATACTGGTTGGATCTGTCGAATAAATTTTCGTCTTTGTAATGAAACAGTTGTTTCCAGCCAGATCAGTTCCGATACCAAAAAGGTCAACAGTATATACCTACACTCTCAACCTGTCACTTCTTTTGACTCGCGATTTCTTAACTACGAAAACTTGACACTACAACTTCTTCTGAGAACTCTCAGGGAACCTAACGTTCTTCTAGGTTGATCAGGTAGGATTTCCTCTAGTCGGGAACCATAAGTAACCTTCCTGACTACAACTTCGACTAGGTTACGAACCGGTGGAGTACGCTTCTCGACTGAGTAACCTTTTCTGAGATTACGACCCTTTCTAACTCCCGTCGTCCTCTTCCCCTGCTGTCTCCAACTCTAACGACCTACCGTAGTGGTTGAGCTACCTGTACCCAAACACGTCTGAGGCCCTCAACCACAACCTGTCCCTCCGGACCACACGACACTAAGTACCACAGTCTTTCTCGACCTGTGCTGACTCGCTGACTTGACTTGACTTGACTCGTTGACCCGTGTGTGTGATCGAGTCGACCATCTCGTACCCCGGATCCTGAATGGACACCGACTTTATTACCTTTTATTAGGAATAATATTGATTTAGTTAGAATTTCAACACTTATTATACGTATTTACTATACTTTTTTTTGTAATATCTCATAAACACTGCAGATATACATGTCAATAGTCTCGGACTCAACCTTAGGACTAATATCAATAAAGTGAAATTAGTCAGAATAGTCGGAGGGAGTAGTATAAAAAAAAGTATTTCTTTTGACCGTAGAAACAGTATATAGCTCCGAGGATTCTACGATATATCAAATTCATAGTAATGTCATAATACACATGGGTAATCGTTTCTTTTTAGGAGTTGTTAATGTGTTCTAGTAAGGTAATTAATATTGTATTTATAGACTGGACTCTCTTCTATTTGACATTTTCTTTCTTTTTCGTATTAGTTAACAGACTTTAAACCACTTTACCCGAAACAACTTTTCATTTACGCCATTTGCATGTTAAGAATTGTGGTCGGACTATATAGTCTCCAGTTAATATGATCGTTATGTTTTGAGACCTTTAGACGATAGAAATTTTATCCACTCTTTACATTATGTTGAGTAGATTTAAAAAACAATAATAAGATATAGTATAAAAAAAAGTTTTCAAAAGAAATATTAACACCGTATTTACGAAACAAAACCTAGTAAATTATAGAAAACAGGAAAGATTAAGTAAAGTAAACCAAAGTTTTAAGTTGCCATCACGAAGACTGAATTGTTATTTCCCTTTATCTTTTACTGATTTGAATTTTGTAAGAGATTTATCCAAACGTTAGGTTTTCACAGACAGAATCAAACTACATATTCAAATAAGTAAAACAACTTTGTAAGAACGTACAAATTTATCAACGAGTATGAGATAAAAACGAACAGTAAATATGAAGATTGGTACGCAGTATAAACAGTTTATGAAAGTCCCAAGTCAGTACTCTATGTTAGAATAGAACTACTAGTGTAAATGTAAAAGTTATATGTACGTAAAAACTTTTAGTCGGTCTTAAATTTAATTTTTTTTTTTTTTGATGAGTGATATTCATTAAAACACTTCAGGATAATAACATCAACAGATCAAAACATTTAGTTTATCAAAAATTGAGTAACATTGTCGTATTCGACTATCTGGATGGATGTAATGTTATTTTGTGAAAACAAAATATCTATAAAAAACATTATATACTTTACAGACTTATATTGTGCAAGAGTTAATCGTTATTTTGTTCTATTTAGAGACCAAGGAAATATATGAGTCTTTCTTATTGGAATCAACGGTTTTGATTATTGATCAAAATGAAAATGACAACAATGTAAAATATAAACGAATCTGTGTAAGTACGGTATCCAGTTAAAAATTAGTAGGGGAAGATGAAAAATAAATACAGAAGAGATTACCATTTTTTCACTTGTTTTTTAAATCACTCAATAATTTTGTTTTACAACGTCTTATCACATATATATATTATCGTTCTCAAAAGATGATTGTTACTGTTTTTATATAATGGTTGGTGATAATCTTTTTACGATCGGAGATAATTGTAAAAATTAACGAAGTATAAGTATATGAATTCCTTTATTACTGTCGAAGTCATATGTGTACTTATTACTATAGTCATACTGTTTCGTTACACTTTACTTACTTAGTGGATAAACCTTTTGTAAACGGTCATAATAATCGATATCAGTATCGTTTTACACGACTATGTATGTATATTTTTGTGTATGAGGTGTGTGTGAACGATTTTGTAGGTGTATTTATTTGTTTTTAGTCCTTAATAGTTTTTTCTTTATAAACTATACACGGTAAAAATTTACAACTTATCAACCATTACTGTATTATTTTATAACAGAAGTTCGAAGGTGATAGGGAAAGAAGGATCTACTGTTGTGAGGTATATATATATATATATAAAAAATCGACTCATTTGATTGAAAAATTTATTTTCAACATGGAGGGTCAGGACGAATATTGATCCTTACCTGTTTACTTGTGACACAATTAAACTCGTCTATACTAATTCCCTGTAGTTTCTTACCCCCATATAAAAAGGAGTAAAAAAGAGGAAGGACACATACCAAACATCTCTCAACCTCTACCTTTTTAGGAATACCTGAATGTACGACGGATACCTCACATACGTTCTATACTGTAGAACCCAACGATTATGACCTGGGTGTAGTCGATACCTTATAAAACTTAGACCCCCGTCTTCATTTGACAAAAAAAAAAAAAAAAAAGGAAGGACACTCCGTATAAAACAAAATCCAAAAGAAAGTGAGTGTCGAAGAGAATTACAACTGTCTCTCCCACTATCGAGAAAGTGAGAAAACAACACTGTCTGTTTTAAATAAAAAATTGACCTGTTAATCTTAACAATCTTCATATAAAAAAAACAAGTTAAAAGATAGAGTTGTAAAAAACAAGAAACTTTAGACATTAGATGAGTTAAAACGGATCCTATATCTTTCGACGGTTCTCATTACAAGGATCACACTTTCGTTTGGTTGGTTTTTTGTTTGTTTTTATTTGTGTCGACTTTATGTTCTAGTATAAAACATAACATGGATATTTTCATGACTTCAAAGTCCGTTGATTTATCGGACTTTAAATTCCGTTTACCTATTGAGGTCAATCTCTATGTCACACTTGTGTCCGAATGGTCACCGTCTCGTGTCCTCCTTTTCTATGACCCTTGACACATTACCTCGTTCTTTTTTTTTTTTTATATATATATATATATATATACGAAAAACCACTTATCGATTTCACACCCTGTACTATAACTCGTTTGAGTCCCTTTATCATCTGCTATCTCCTCGGACCGTACAGTGTCAGATATCCCAGGGTCTTAGCCTATGTTAAATCGTTGTCTTGTTGCTGTTTTCACAACCATCCGTACTGTCCCTGTCTCTAACATACCTTATACTGTTATCGTCTCAATAGAGATTTACAATACTTTAATTTATTATGTCAACACTTTTAGTTCCAGGTTTCCTTTTCAGTGTGTTATTTGCTCTTTTATCAAAACTTTAACTTTAGTTTAATTTAGACTTTCACTTTCAACAACTCAGGACAACCTGAGAAACGCTGTGGTACCTAACATCGGGTAGTCAGAGGAGACAGGTACCATAATAGGTCCGTTCTTATAACCTCGCCCAACGGTGAAGAAAGAGGTCCCCTAGAAGGACTGAGTCCCTAACTTGGACCCAGAAGACTTATCGTCCGTCTAAAAACTAACAAACTTGGTGGTATATTGTTAAACACCTTATGTCAACTTTGTTACAAATCTCTCTTTAAATGTCGTAATTTATGAACCTTTTCTTTTACAGAATTTAGTTACTGGATTAAAAGATGAAAATCTGGGGTCTTTTTTTTTCTCGATTCATGTGGGTTTCGTTACTCTTTATTCACTTATTACTTTTATTCTTGTATGAGTTACTTAACTCCGTTCTTTCGTTACCTCTTTAAATTATTTTGACTTTCGATCAATAAAAATCTTGTCGAAATAGCTCCATATTGACTAGGTGTTATTTGACGTGTTCTAATCACATCTGTTAATGTATTGGAAACTACATCCATATGTGGACCACTTTAGTAGTGCTGTGAGTTGTATGACTCATATAGGGAGTGAGGATTCTCAAAACATTGGTAAACAATAGGGAGTGAAGACGGGTAGTACGAAGGTGAAATGATATCAAGGTCCTTTGGTGACTCAGGAAAAACTGGGATATCTAACATATACAAGACATCTCTAAATATTCTTATCTTAGTTTCTTATATATAAGAACACACACATACACACACACATACAAACCAGACTGGAGAAAGTATTTTATCAATAGACCTCCAAGTAGGTATAATAACAAAATCAAGGAAATAAAGGAAGGACTAATTATAAGGTAGTATTCATATCTTGTGTTGAACAAATAGGTAAGTAACAATTGTCCGTAGAACCAACGAAGGGTCGAAAACTGATAATTATTTGACAATACTCCGACACTTTCACGACGTGAGTTATATGGACGTCTAAACCTTTTGAGTCGTCACCGGTGTCCTGACCTTTTCCAGTCAAAAGTAAGGTTAGGGTTTCTTTCCGTTACGGTTTCTTACGAGTTTGATGGGGTGTTAACGCGAGTAGAGTGTACGATCGTTTCATCACAAGTGTTAAGAGGTTCCGTCCGAAGTCGTTATGCACTTGGCACTTGAGGGACTACAAGTTCGACCAAAATCTTTTCCATCTCCTTGGTCTCAAGTTTAACGGTTGTAGGCGACCTAGTAGTTTTTTTCGTTCTCTCAAGGTCTTTTTGTAGATGAAGACGAAATAGCTGATACGGTTTCGGAAACTGACACACCTAGTGTTATTAGACACCTTTTAAGACTCTCTCTACCCTTATGGTCTGGTGGATTGGACGGAGAACTCTCTAGACATACGTCCAGTCCTTCGTCGTCAATCTTGACCTGTACCTTGTTGTCTGACCAAGGTTTATCCTTTTCCTCATGCAGTTCCGACATATAACAGTGGGACGAATAAATTGAAGATACGTCTCTTGTAATACTCTTTGCAACCCGACCTTCTTTGTGTTCCACCTTAGTTCTAACGACCCTCTTTAGAGTTATTGGAGTCTATACGTCTACTGTGATGGGAATACCGTCTTTCACTTCTCCTCGATTTTTCGGAGAACTATTTTCACTTTCTCCTCTCACTTTTTCAACCGAATTTCGAGTTGTAGGTCTTTTGCTTTTAGTACCGTAGACCAGGGTAGTGAAGTACCCTTTGTCTACCCCTTTCTCACCTTTGTCACAGTCTGAAATAAAAACCCCCGAGGTTTTAGTGACGTCTACCACTAACGTCGGTACTTGAATTTTCTGCGAATGAGAAACCTTCTTTTCAATACTGGTTGGATCTATCATATAAGTTTTCGTTTCTGTAACGAAACGGCTGATTCCAGGCAGATCACTTCCGATACCAAAAAGGTCACCAGTACATACCTACACTCTCAACCTGACACTTCTTCCGACTCGCGACTTCTTAACTACGAAAACTTGACACCACAACCTCTTCTGAGAACTTTCAGGGAACCNCTTTGTCACAGTCTGAAATAAAAAACCCCGAGGTTTTAGTGACGTCTACCACTAACGTCGGTACTTGAATTTTCTGTGAATGAGAAACCTTCTTTTCAATACTGGTTGGATCTATCATATAAGTTTTCGTTTCTGTAATGAAACGGCTGATTCCAGGCAGATCACTTCCGATACCAAAAAGGTCACCAGTACATACCTACACTCTCAACCTGACACTTCTTCCGACTCGCGACTTCTTAACTACGAAAACTTGACACCACAACCTCTTCTGAGAACTTTCAGGGAACCTGACGTTCCTCTAGGTTGGTTAGGTAAGACTTCCTCTAGTCAGAACCCACAAGAAACCTTCCTTACTACGATTTCGACCTTGAGGTCATAAAACCGGTGGAGTACTCTTCTCTACTGAGTAACCTTTTCTGAGACTACGACCCTCCCTAACCCTCGTTCTCCTCTTCCCCTGCTGACTCCTACTCTACCGACCTACCGTAGTACCTGAGCTACCAGCACTAGACTCACTACAGGTCCTCGACCACTACTTGTCCCTCCGGACCGCACGACACTAAGTACCCCAGCTTTTCTTAGCCTGTGCTGACTCGCTGACTTGACTTGACTACTTGTAATTACACATACATTATACGTAAATAAAGAGAACCAATTTACAGTAAGTTTTTTATTGACCCAGTATACGATGTTTATACAGATTCAAAAATTGGGAATAAAGGTTTTATAAGAGACTTCACTAACGTGATAGAAAGTAAGGAGAACGTCATAAACTTTCAAGATCAGTGTTTTGTAGAAGTAGTTAAATCATTCTGGTCAAAATGACTAACATTTGTGAGATTAAACTCACGTCATCATAGTCTAAATTCTAATAAAATGTTAAAAGGATCACTGATTATTTTACTATACTCTTTGCACCGGAGGAAAAGATAAAAATTCACAAATAAACGGTAACTGTATATAAATACTAATCTACAGTAATTAAAAACTGGAAAAAGTTTAATCAAAAAAAAATTAATAATAACAAATCGAAACTATAAAGGAACCAAACCTATTTTAGGAAATAGTTCATACCCTAGACATCGATTAAATAGACTCATATATCAGATATAAAATTAAGAGAAGAATCATAGAAAATTTCCTATTATCAAAAATTAAAACAACTTCAAGTTGAATAAATTAAAATTCCAAAAATGAAAACCCCGATATACTAATAAGTATAATTTCAATTACATGTTAGAGATTTTAAAATAGTAAAAAAAGAGACTCAAAATTATAAGTGTCTATACGTGTATATCCCCTATTGAAGGTAAACATACCATATACAATAGTAAGTTATAGAAATTAGGGTGATCTTAAAGACTCGGTCACGTTGTGGTAAGAAAAGAATTGAGTATAGAAAAAGGGGTTAGTACAGAGGTTGGTTGGTTGGGTGTTTATAATGGTTGGTTCTAGGTTGAAAGGTTGTTTTTATGGAAAGGATTTAGTTTAGACTATACTTATATAAGAAAGACGACTTTTAGAAGGGCAGGGTAGGTTCTGACGAATTTTCGATTCCAACTTTGAAGTTCATAACTTATATTTTACAGGATTTTCGATATAGAGAGACCTTCTCCTATCACACCTGATTGAGTAAATTATACGTAAGGTGTGAAGATTACACGTTCAATCATTGGGAACAAATAACATACCAGACATGACAAAATTTTTGAAAGTCTGAGACCTAAGACCTAACATCAAGTCAAAAAGTTAAATATACGTAGGTAAACGATAAACCTTCCATCTTCTCTCTACTTATTGTAAAAGAGTGACGACGACCGTTAGTTTTAGAGTCTTTTCACTATTAGTTCTTCGTCAACACTATTACAGAACGTCCTAAATCGGTGGTGGAAGTACTCATACCGTTAACGTCAATAATAAAGTTAGTTTATAATAAAAGTATATCTAATAGTTCGTTAGGTAAAAGTATACCAAATAGTTTGTTAACCACTAATTATGTTACCACCCCTTCACTCAGAGTTAGAGACGTCACGTCGATATAATTTTACCAACAAAAATATGAGTTCGTTAAATTTTCATCTGAGTTGAGTGAAAGGAGTAGAAAAGTAAAAACGAGCGTGGAATAAAAGACACATTATTTAAACAAAATGAAATTTTATGGAATCCGTTCGAAATACATGACGTCGTCGAAACATAGTCTTTAACCCTGTCTGTAACTAATAGAATAAACTGACTTACACACCCACATCCCTTTGGTTAGAACCTTAATGACCTTTTACTTTATGACCATCAGATATCGTGTTCATCTGTTTGTCAATACCTTAATTGGTTACCACCAGTGGACGGTATTTCACGGAAAATTTCTGTTCTAAACCGTACGGAGTACAGATGAAGTTTCCAACAATACTCCTTTATTATATTTATGAGACCAAATAAGGTGACGAGAACTCATGTATTCTCTTTACTTTCTTTCTTTTTTTTTTTTTTCTGTTGTAGTCCCAAAATGTGAAAACTCAGTTCTATACAAGTTTCATTGAAGACACTTAGGGGTCTTAGTGAAGAGTGAAGTGGTACATAAAATACATAGATTTTTATTCCACACTCATACTGAAATGTTTAACGACTTAAAGGTATAACCACCGTCAGAGAGAACCATAAAGAAATAAAATAAAATAAAAATAAAAACCACTTTAAATAAGTGACAAACTTTTCTTTTACTTAGACTCTTAAGATAAACTCCACTCCCGAAACTTTATTGTTCGGGTGAATCGAAAGGAACGGTCTCCTTGTGGATTGTGAAAGATTACACTGTTCTAGATAGGACATATCTTCAATAATTGACCAATCAAACTCTATTAAAAGAACTTTTTACAATGTCTAAGAGTGTGAGGTGGAATATGGGATAAGTATAGAGGTTTGTATTGATCTCCATTTTCGGTCTAGGTCACTCTGTTCGTAAGGTAGATTTGTCCTCTTCTGTATTTAGTTTTCTCGACATTCTAAAACGACTAAATATAGCTGTATTTCAACCGTTACCTCAGATTCCTAAGATCTCCTACTTTTTTGTCTAGAGGTTTAACTATAATTGTACGATTGGGTTTTGAGACCCAAATTGTAGTCTCGTATTCATCTACTTTCCGTGTTATTTGAAAATCAAGTTAGTCAGCTGATTTTGACCTAAGTCGAAACCAACTGTAACTTACTTCGATTTCATCCTCTTCCTTAACTATTTTACATTTTTTTTTCTTAGGGTTTAAGATCTTTCTATTCCTACATGTTGAATACTGAGTAAGTGATGGTACAAAGAGTTCTTTTCGTAACTCCTTGTGTATCTATTGTTCTTATATTTATCGAAACATTTCTTGACAAGAAGAGATATCCGGTGATCACTTCTCTTTCCCATGACGGTAGTGTATATTGATTAAGTGGAGTAACGTGTCGTCATTGATTGTGTTGTAACAATTCAATGATATGAGGTAACTTTTATTTGTTCATTTCAACTACTTTCTGAGAGTTTTATCATGTAAAAAGTATCGTTTTAGATTAGGGATTCGGTATCTGTTCTCACGGTGTCGATGGAATTTTCTTCTTAGTTTAGTCTTTAACGTAGACACAACTTAAAACTACCACAGATTAAGTAATACCATAATAATATCGTGACTTTTAATACCTAAGAAACACTAAGTTTGTAGACTCTTTAGAGACGTACCATTCGTTCTCTGACTTAAGTTGAAATACATTATTGATACCGGAATATGAGTTAATGTCAGTTAATGTCTATACTAGGTCTAGTACCTAGGAATAGAATAGTCCAATCTCTTTCAACCCCTGAAAACTTCTTCGTGGGACACTATGACTATACTTATACACAAACGGAAAAGGTTTTACCGTAAGTCTATAAAAAAATTCAACCCAAATATGACTCTTTTCTCTCGTTTGATAGAAACCTCTCTAAGAACCTATGTAAGAGTAATTAAGGTCAGATATTATTTGGTTTATAGTGACCCCAGGTGGAGTCCCTTAGTTCACCTTCTCATTAAGTTTAGACCGAAGTAGAATGACATCTTATTTTCAGGTAGGTCATATATACGACGTCAGAGACTGACTTCTCAACCTTATAAGTACGTAATTAAAAACCGGAAAATTAACTCCATTAATTCTCGTTTCTCATTACACCCCTGGAGACTCCGACGCAAACACACGGTTTTGTACTATGTTTTCTCCTTTACTATATAGTCACAGTTGACTTAAAGTAGTCCGATATATATATAAGATTTATTGAGTGACTAAACCAATTACTTTTCTGTCCATTATTAAGTCAAGTCAAGTCAAGTCAAGTCAAGTCAGTTAGTCAGAACAGGCTTAGATGGTGAGGTACTTGGCGTCGTACGGTCCGGAGGGACAGGTAGTGGTAGAGGGCCTCAAGTGAGTCTAAGTACAGGTAGCTCAGTCACTACGGTAGGTCGGTAGAGTAGGAGACAACAGGGGAAGAGGTGGACGGGGGTTAGGGAGGGTGGTAGTCTCAGAAAAAAGTTACTCAACTGAGAAGCGTACTGCACCGGTCTCATGACCTCGAAGTCGAAATCGTAGTAAGGAAGGTTTCTTTAGGGTCCCGACTAAAGGAAGTCTTACCTGACCAACCTAGAGGAACGTCAGGTTCCCTGAGAGTTCTCAGAAGAGGTTGTGGTGTCAAGTTTTCATAGTTAAGAAGCCACAAGTCAGAAGAAGTGTGAGGTTGAGAGTGTAGGCATGTACTGGTGTCCTTTGTGGTATCGGAACTGATCTGCTTTGAATCATCCGTTTCATTACAGAGACGAAAACTTATATGATAGATCCAACCAGTATTGAAAAGAAGGTTCCTCATTCACAGAAAATTAAAGTACCGACGTTAGTGGTAAACGTCACTAAAACCTCGGATCTTTTTATTTCAGACTGTGACAAAGGGGTAGATAAAGGGCACTTCACTACCCTGGTCTACGGTACTAGAAGCAAAAGACTTACAACTCGAAATTCGGTTGAAAAAGTGAGAGGAGAAATTGAAAGTAGTTTTCCGAAAAATCGAGGAGAAGTGAAAGACGGTATTCCCACCACAGTAGACGTATAGACTCTAATAACTATAAAGAGGGTCGTTAGAACTAAGGTCGACCACAAAGAAGGTCGGGTCGCAAAGAGTACTACATGAGACGTATCTTCAATTTATTCGTCCCACCGTTATATGTCGAATATACATGAGGAAAAGGATAAACCTTGGTCAGACAACAAGGTACAGGTCAAGATTGACAACGAAGGACTGGACGTATATCTAAAGAGTTCTCCGTCCAATCCACCAGACCATAAGGGTAGAGAGAGTCTTAAAAGGTGTCTAATAACACTAGGTGTGTCAGTTTCCGAAACCGTATCAGTTATTTCGTCTTTATCTACCAAAAGACCTTAATAGAACGAAAAAGGTACTAGGTCTCCTAGAACCGTTAAATTAGAGACCAAGGAGACGGTAAAGATTTTGGTCGAACTTGTAGTCCCTCAAGTACCAAGTGCATAACGACTTCGGACCGAACCTCTTAAAACTCGTAATGAAATGATCGTACACTCTACTCACGGTAACACGTCATCAAACTCGTAAGAAATCGTAACGGAAAGAAACCCTAACCTTACTTTTGACTGGAAAAGGTCAGGACACCGGTGACGACTCCAAAGGTTTAAACGACCGTATAACTCACGTCGTGAAAGTGTCATAGTAGAAAGTCCTAAACTTTATCAAGTTGACCTAAAGGTAGTGGAGGTGATCGAAACAAGTATCGCTACGAAAGATTCCGGGTGAACTGAAGTGGAAGGTTCTACAGACCGAGATCTAATCACTAGTGTAGTAGTACTAATAGACCTACCACTTCTAGAAAAAACATGTCAAGAAGATACGTAAGAACGGTGGAGAAGAATTATAGAAGACGAAGACAATCCAGGTATGGTAAAGACAGGAAATAGTTAGGGTAGAAACGTACTTTACAAGGGAACCATAGAGACTAAAAGAACTCCTCTAGAGATCAGAAAGGGTAAGACAACAAAAGATAAAGAAACGTAACTAGTGAATTCCAAAAGAATAGAGAAGAACGATAAGAAACCTTGAGACGTAAGTCTACGAATATAAAAAGGAAAGAGGAAACAAAAAGCGGAGAGAAGAAAAGTGGTGATAAACATTCCGGAGGGGTCTGTCGGTAAAACGAAAAAACGTATAGAAAAGGTACCCCTACCAGAACTAGGGACAGAGGACATGTTACAGTACTTGGAGTAAGGTATCAAGTAGTCCGTGACATAGATAGTCTTTATCCGGGAATTTGGATAAAGAGTGAAGGTGACATATTAGTATTCCCTAAACTAAATCCAGTATGGACTTACCAGATCGCCAAAAGGGATGAAAGAAGTTAAATTTAGACTTAAACCATTATTCTACAAGTACTAGACTCGGTGTCAGTCGAGGACCAGAACAAAAACAACTGATAAATTTCAAAGAGGTAGAAACCGACGTATCTTATATTAGTGAGACTAAAACCACAACTGGTAGACCACTACAGTTATGAATTCTTTACTTATAGTTCCGTTATGAATTGTTTACTTATAGTTACCTGATGTACTTAATAAGTTTACTAATTAGGATGGTGTCTAATATAAGGTCTACACTAAAAATTTGACCTAACTAAACTGAAACGACGGTCATGGGTTATATACAGATAAATGGATATTAACCAATGGTAAGGGGATACCATTATTTCCTTTTTTGTTATTACCAACTAGAGGTGGTACATCGTTGACTTCATGTGGAAGTTGTACAAAGAAATTCCAATATAATGGAAGAACTGGAATACGGGTAAATAAAAACTCATCCTTGTTACCCCATAGTATTTACGAGACTGTTCTATGTTCGTGTAATCTCTTATTTTTTACATTCATTAATAAATTCCTGAACGTAAAGTCACTTAAAAAGTCAAACGTCATATCAGATCTTTTGCAAGTTTATCGGGGGAGGTCCTTATTTGTTTTAAAGTGGAGAACTAGAATGATGGTGAATTTCTATGGTGAATTTCTTAAGGATTCTAAGACTTATAACTTCTGTTATATAATGTGAAACCATAGAACGAGACTAAGTAAGTGACTCACTCAGTATTATCGATTTCATTTTCTTTCGTCAAGTAGATCCGATATCTTGTTATTACCAACCTCGTATAAGATACATCTTCAATAGTTATTACTATTTGTAAACGTTTTCATAGAGACATATATTAACAGATATATTTTGTAAACGATAGAGAGATATATTTTTAGTAGTTAATAAAAATCTTTATATTTAGAACCAGTAAAAAGAAAGGATAGGGGTAATAAATTACATTTTACATTAAATTTTTAACAAAAATATTAAAACATCAGAATATTCTCTCGTTCATCTTTAAACTAACTAGGTATTCTCATTACTTATCTTAAACCCCAAATGTACTACTGACTGTCCTGAGACTCATAAAGAATACTACTTGTTTTACTTACTCAGTAATAAATATTTTACTTACCAAAATATTACTACGTCTATATAACAATGATAGAATGATGACGATACGAAATCCTCATTTTTATACACACTTTCATATTTTATTCTATAACTTATGAGTTTCTCTACCATAAACCTCTCATACTAGACATAAAAGTTAAAAAAAGAGACCTCACGGAACGGGAGTGTATGAATTTTCTGTAACATTTAATCTGAGGTGTTGCATTTACTTAAAGTCACTATAAACCATCTATTTCAGTTCACGTAGGAGGATAACGAGAAAGTCGACCGTTGTCTTCAACATTCCTCTAAGGATAATTTTCCTTTATAGTTCCTAACTTAAGTCGTTACATCATCGACTAAATACTCTTACTTTCCGGTACCGACCTCATCGTCGAAGAAATAAAGACTTCTTGTCGAAGTCATTTTATCAAACGAGACCTGTCTGATGAGTAAGTGGTAGAGTTACTTAAGTATTTGGGGATTAAAGAAGATAATCTAGGAAAGAGAAATTTACGGATTTCTCCTATTATAAAGAATACGGATAGAGAAGAGAAGTTGAGACGGAAATGGACATGGAGTACTAAGTTCATGATCTGATGATTTCTACGTAAGGAGACACCGAGTCCAAAATCGTGTATAGTAAGATTGACGGAGTTATAGGGAGAATTAGTATATCTTTTATACAAGAGGGAAAATTTAGTTTATTGTAGTGAAAACACGCACTTTTGTAAGAACTTCTTACGTGAAACAAAAAACTACAAGAAAATGTACAAATCAGTCGAGAATAGTAGATCAAGACAGTAATAATCGAATTGAAAGAAACGGATACATTGTACAATTTAAATAACTCTTTTTCTTTACAGGTACGATCAAAATTACACACTTATAGATCGTGTCGAGGACGTACCGTGTATTAACGGGCTGTAAGTCATAAAAGACAGATACCCATGGACTTTCCTACGTTAAGGATTGAAACAAATATTCAAAATTTGTAATAAATATAAAAATAGAAACTCGAAGAAGTTACCGAGTCGTTCATTTCTTAGAATTACGTTCTGTCCTCAGTGTCTTCTACTCCCAAGGCAGGGATCCCGTCCTTCTAGGACCCCTCTACCCTTACCGTTGAGTGAAGTCATAAGAACCGACTTTTTAGGATATCTGTCTCATCGGACCGTCCGATGGCAGGTTTTAAAACGTCAATCTGTGCTGACTCGTTTATTCGTGTGTATAATAATCGAATTCATAAGAATTTTATAAATGATATAATATAAAGAAATAATAAACGAAGAATGTCGTTATGGAATACATTCATCAAAACACACAGTGGATCTTAATCTTTAATTCCCTAACTCTTTTTATGAAATATACTCTTATGTAAAGATTAAGATCAATCAAGTTTACTGGTCTCACGTAATTCATCATTCCCAATTCCCCCAATCAACAAAACTTTTATTACAACCCCCTCACACATTAAAGGAGTCAAGACAGAACGACGTCGTCTTTAAACTTCACCACCTGGTCACAATGTTGAACTAACGTTGAGTTAAATTTACCTCCAGGTAACAGTGTCGAACCAATATCGAGTCAAAATAAACCGTTCGTTTCCTTTTATATAGGAGTTCGACATTCCCATCCAGTTGGGTTTTCTTCTCTTTCCAAGTTAAAACCGAGGAGAAAGATATACGTAAAAGAGGAGGGGGACTCGGACGAGATACATTTAACTTTATCGGTTCTCCCGACAAATTGGACTCCAAGAGTGAGGTCAGGAGCCTGGAAGGAAACAAGATAAAAAAAAAAAAAAAAAAAATGAAATAAAATGAAATGTTATGACATAACGAAACGGTATGTAACTGTACTTAGGTGGTGCCCACATATGTTCGAGGGTTAGGACTTTGGGGGAGGGTGAAAGGTGGGGTATAGTAGAGAGACCTAGTAGGGGTACGTGGTCGGGGTTCGTAGGACATAGGACATAGCTTGTATCTGACCGTGAAGCAAAGAATGTACTATCATATGTGCAAAGCTACGGTAAGAGGGTTTAGTAGGGTGGGAAAGGGAGAGGGAGTCTCAGGTTTTCAGGCAAGATATGTAGACATAGAGAAAACGACAGAGTGTAGGTCCCAGTAGTAATGGTAGAAAGATTTAAGGTATATATACACAGTCATATGACATAACCACAAAAAGAAAGACCTAATGAAGTGAGAGATATTAACTGAGGTCAAAGTAGGTAGAGTAATCTTGACTAAGTTTACATAAGAAAGATTACCGACTCATTATGAGGTAACACATATACATGGTGTCGAAAGAACAGGTAAGTAGACGACTACCTGTAGATCCAACAAAGGTACAGGACCGATAATATTTGTCACGACGCTACTTGTAACCCCATGTACACAGAGAAAGTTAAGACCAAAGGAGCCACACATACGGGTCGTCACCCTAACGACCCAGTATTCCGTCGAGATAAACGTTAAAAAATTCCTTAGAGGTGTGACAAGAGGTATCACCGACATGATCAGACGTAAGGGTGGTTGTCACATCCTCCGAAGGGAAAGGAGGTGTGGGAGATATCATAAACAAGATAAAAACTCTCGAAAAAGGAAGAAACAGAAAATCGGTGGCGGTAAGACCTGAGGAAAAAGGATAAGATTGATGGATTGTAAAAGGGGAGTTCTCTACCCTCCGGGTTAAGAAACTCTTTTCCCTGTAACTTCAGAGAGACCGACAAAGAACGACTCGACCCGACCGCTCCCCATAACTGGGAGGGGGAGAACGATCAGGGTCCGGAGTCTCAGGAATATCGTCACAGGTAGATTACCACTCACTATAAAATGTGCCAGTCGACATCAAAATGTATAGGAACAACTTGACCGTGACTGACAACATCGAACAACTGGATCCGTCTCTGTTTTTACCCAATCTGTCGACTATTATGTACCTCCTTAGTATTCGTCGTAGTTATACCACTATTGTCCCTAATTATCCCCGTAATCGGTTGAGGTTTAAGGAGGAACGGTCCTCTTCCTGGGGGGTTTCTCTCTAACATCGGTGGGACTCGTGAGAGGTCGAACAAGAAACTCTAGGACATCCTAAACTTACAAAAAGAATTCTTGACACTCTGAAAGAAATTGAATCCACCTCCATAAATGGGTCTTTGTTGTCCAGAGTAAGTTCTACCGAGTTCAGGGAGGAACAAGTCTCTAGTCCTCTAGATAGAGGATAGATAAAACCTCATGTTGGGGACGGTTCGACACAATTGAGAACTCTCGACAGGACTCTTTAGAAAAGGGGTCTTTAAATTAAAACCGAAAAAAAAAAAAAAAAGGGGAATTATGTTACCGTGAGTAAACATCAAGACTTATCCATAGACTTTAGAGGGTCCCCGAGTGTCCATATAACTCACAGGAGAAGACAAAAGAAGGTACCGAACTGAGTACTCATCACTTAGACCCTCAACACGGTACCATGAAACTGACAACAACCCTATCTTGCATAATGTTCCATCCCCGGGAAGGTACACTCGTCCTCAACTCGGAAACCCCTAGGTAGACAGGTCTTAAATTAATCCTGAATTCGGGGACGTTGTATATCACCACCGATAAATCTTATAAGACCCAGGACCAACTGTGGGGTGTTCGTATATACGACAACCTTAACGGTTACCGGTACCATGTTCTGACCTCCCAGACTTGGAGACCTCGATCCCTCTCCAGTAACTGCATTTGTTTTCTAGAGGGTATATTGTAGAGTATTCCTGATTCCGGTTTAACAAGAAACCCCGTCATACCCATGTCTCCTCTCGATAATCATTTCGAAAGAAGGTAGGGTCCCTTCAGAGGACTCAATAAAAAAAAAATAATGACTAAAATTCTTAACCAACCAAGAAAAGTGAAAAGGACTTCTGACTCCGGAAGTCCGTGTTACCTCTATTATTCATTACGGGTTACGAAATCTCTGGGGTACCCACTGGAATCTACATTTACTACAGGATAACAGTGAAAAATTACTGGACCCCTCTGGTTTAGAGTCTTACTAAAGTACCTCGTCTAAAAAAAAAAAAAATGGTGGAGGAGTCGGAAGAGTCAGGTCCACCATTTCGGAAGTCAGGTAGGACACTTACATGGATAACACTGATTATCCATAAATATGGGAACTTTGTGACCGTAGACCCACTTCAGGTAGACGGTCAGGAAAGGACCTATCCAGGGTACAGTAACCTGTCTGACCCAGTCGACTCCAGAAACTCGAGGAACCCCGTTCACCCTGTTTTCCTCCGGTGAACGGAATATCAGTAAACCCCCGGACAAGGAGACTTCCTGGAAACATCATTAAAAAACTCCCGGAAGAGGGGATTTACTCATCACCGTACACCCTCAGGGAGGAAACTGGGTGGGGTATACTAGGAGAACTTTAGGGAGTGATAATCTCCGTTCTCAGTTTTTTCTTTCTCGGGAGTCCCCATCCGTCCTCCCACCGACCCGACGCTTGGAGTGTTCCCCTATATCACTCCGGACATAAAAGGTAGTCGTGGTGAACTATAGACTCCTAAGAAACTAGTCTGTAGGTATTTACCGGAGAGGGTAGGTCCTCAACGAAGTGAACGACCGACTATTTTTATCAAACGGGGGTTCTCACTCTAAATTTCGTAGAAGATAGGCCTGACGTTATCGACGTTCTAAAGTCTCTGTCCTTTTCTATAGAAGAGTTATTCCCTCGTCCTGTGAGTCCCTGGTGGTCTTTGACCACCCTTTTATAAATAGGTGGGACCTTTGTTTCAAGAATCCACTTAGAAAAACATTAAAAAAAAAAAAAAAAGGGGGACATCGTCGGTTTTACCATATCCGAACCTTCCTTTTCCGAGACCTGTTTCATCATCGGGGACACAGTTGGTTCTTTAAGACGGATGGACGGTGCAGGTCAAAGTGGACGTACTACCAATAGATACTGTCCGTCCAACCGACCTCGGTCGGTGAAGTCAGGACAACTTGGTAGTACTTCCTTCCGAACCATGAACTGGAACTCCCAGAACCCAGGACTCCCGTCTCACTGCGGGTTACGGGGTTAATTACTGTAAACATCGTTCGGTAAAATCCTCTGAACGGTGTCAAACCTATGAGAAATCGGGTTACAGGATGGACATATGTCTAATCCGTAAATGGGTACGGAACAGTAAATTCCTGAGTCCGAAACGGTATCCCGAATGGACCTCCCACCGGTTGAAGACCCCTACGGAACAAAGAAAGAAAAAGAGGGAAAGGACCCGGAACCGGAGGGAGAAGACAAGAGTCAATATTTCCCATAACCACTGATAGACCTGGTAGAGTAAATTTCTCCGTCGTCCCAGGACGACGACATCCACAACATTGAAATAGGAATACAGATTAAGTGTAACCTTGTCCTTAAACATGAAATTTTAGTGGATAGGGAGAATTCTCAGATTCAGGTCTAACCATTTGAAAAACTCCCAGAGAAAATCTAAAAGGTTTTTCCGTTACTCCAAGAGTAACCTGAGTTCAAAAACGACTCTGATCCGTGTCAGGGTGTTGATTATCTAAAGGAAGATAAATGTACCAACCTGAAGGAATCCACACTCCGAAACACTTCGAATAGGTTGGGTCATGACAACGTTGGACTCTCAGTCCGCAAGGACCCAGTCCCACGTCTAGGGGTCCCTCTGACTCCGTATTGTAGGAGGATCTCTAGCTTAAGGGTCCGTCCAGTTCCATATAGTCGGAGGACTATTAACACAGGGACCCGTCCAGTTCCGTACAACTGGAGGACCCTGGTGACCTGACCGTATAGAGGTTCGTCCAAATCCACACTGTTGAAGGGTTCCTGGTTTAGGGATCCGTCCACTTCCGTCCAGCTGGAGGACCCTCAAGGGTTCCAGAGGTGACACTGGTCGAGACCCATCCTAATTCCCCAACATTAAAATTTAGTAACGACCAAACAGTTGTCACCTACCTTCATCTATGGTACTACATTTCGTTAGGCTCGGACACGGGACTCTGACCCTCGGAACACTTTGTCGGTATTCCAAATAGAAGAATAACGAGACTCCTTTCCATTCAGTGACTAAAGGAGGGGATCAGGAGGTATTCTCGACGAAGCCCACAGTGGGTACCATTTGTAAAGTAACAGTCTCTGGGTGAAATCCATTATTGTCTTCATTACTGTTTCCTCACCCAATAGACCAGGACAATCTCCGTAATTCTGACAAAATTATTATTCGTCACACTTCGTTACAACGGATGTCTCCCCCGTCCCAGGACCAACATCCTCAATTATTCACCGAATTCTTGTTTAACTATTCTCCTTCGTCCGGTCTATAAGGTATTTTCACCTCACCTCTATACTACCCCCATACAAAAATTAAAATCCTCTTCCCGTCATTCCCAAAACCGGGTTTACCGGACGCCCCGATTGAGGGTTTCACTGTTTGTAATAGGGAACTTCGGGTCAACGGGAACTTCCCTACGGTGGTTGTCTACCCGAAGATCGTCCGTGACACACGGACAGAGGGGTGGGATCGTCCAAGTGACTCTCTACAACAACAACGGGTACAACATCCTTTGTACCTTCTACTTCCGGACTTCTAGATCTCCCTCACCTATAATATGTCGTAAAGGGAGGGTTCCCGTTCGACAAAAGACCAATAGGGAAGTCTTATAATATCTCCGATGTAATACCCGGGTCTACCCCGAGTCCTTTCTCGTACTTTGTTCTCCCATCCCCCGTCCCGTGTTGAAAACTTTCTTACTGTATCGAGTTCCCGTATTGTATTTGACCAATTTTAGTTTACCCAGGTTCTACTGTTTAGTTTAAGTTGATTTGGAACTAGGAGCTAGAAGTTTGATTTACTTTGTGGGTCTCCGAGGAACTGTCAAGGTTCCATGATAGTTTTCTGGTTCCTCACTCACTAAGGGGTTAACAACCTTACTAGGAGCGTGGGTAATAGTATACTTTAGTGGGTCGGGCATTTTTTGATTGGTGTGGTGTGAAGTACCGGGTGTGGGACACCTCACACACAGATAGACTTAGACTTGTTTAGATGGAGAATGGACAGTGACCCAGAGAGTCACTAAAAAAAAAAAAAAAAAAAAGTTACTTTGTAGTTCTTGGACTCGAAGTAATCAGGACTTTGGTCCACTTTTGGATCAAAACTTTGGATCCAGGTTTTGGTTTCCAAATCCGGTCCGAGTTCAGGGTCAGTCTATACTGACTCATTGATTCGTATCGTGTCTCAGAGACGGTGTACCCAAACTCAGGGTTAGAATCCATTTGTCTAAGTTTGTGTCGAAAGTCTTTACACTTCCACTACTGGACGACTTATGAAACATTCGTCACCGTATCTAAGTGTCTCCACGACTTCCTATCCTCCTTTTTCGTCACCCTTTTTGCACGATTCCTTAAGGGAGGTATTGGACGACCTTTTAGACGATTTACGGACTGGACACGAGTGTCAAAAGTAACAGGACTATGAACCGTGTTTCTTCTAATTCCTGTCTTCTTGGGAGTGGAAGAACCCGTTGTCGATGATTTTACGTCGTCTATCACCTCGGAAGTCCTACATTCCCTCATTGGGGACGGTCTCTAGGGGTTAAGATGGGTAGTGACGAGTGGACAAGTGTCCCCTAAGTTACCTTGTTCTTTGTTCTCTAACATTTCATTAATTCTAAAACAATCGGTAAACAGGAAGGTCGATATCCTCGCTCCTGGAGGATGGAATTGGTCTCCAGAGGACCTTAGACTCTGACTCGGTGTATTCGAAATACGGTTCAAACGAAAACGACAGGGTCAAAGGTCGTGCGACCCGAAGAACAGTGAAGGTGACACGACCCACAGGAAGCTTAAGTCAAAGGTGGAACACTCAAAACGGCTCAACCCGGAGACGACACGAACCGGAAGTGAAGAGTCCTCTACTCGGTTCCAACAAAGTCGGTCCAATTTAGGTTCTTTACCGTGGTCTATACAGTCTCCTTAAACATTAAAGGAACCGAAACAGAGAGGTGTCGTTTTTAAACTCCACCACTCGGTAACAATATCGAGTCAATGTCGAGTCCAATTTAACACCTGGTCACAATGTCGAATCAATGTTGAGTCAAAATAAACCGTTAGTTTCCTTTTATGTAGGAACTCTACAATCCCGGTCGGTTGGGTTTTCTTCTCTTCCCGAGTTAAAACCGAGGAGAAAGCTACACAAAAAAGAGGAGGGGGACTCGGACGGGACACAATTAACCGGACCGGTCCTCCCGACAAACAAAGTGGACCCCAAGAGTGAGACAAGGAACCTGGAAGGAAACAAGATAAAAACTCCCTAAAAAGGAAGAAACAGAAAATCGGTGGTCGTAAGACTTGAAGAAAAAGAACTAGATTGATGGATTGTTATCCTTTTTTGATCTCATAAGAGTCAAAATTTAAATGTCCATCCCTCCTCAGTAAGTTTAAACCTAACCAATAAAAGAAAGTTTTTGGTCACTCCAAAATTTCAGGAGAGGGTAGTTTCGGTGTCTACAGTAAAGACCTCCTGGTGTCCTTTACAACTGTCTGTATAACATTTTGGACCCGTTCTCGGTGTTGAGGTCGTACAAGTGTCCACATACCTTTTTGTTCAGATATTTCCTTTCTTAACCTTGTTGTCCGAAAATGAATTGCCTCTCAGACACGGAGTCCCTGGGATTTAACTGATTAACGTACGTATCAAACTAAGTATAGAGTGGGACCCCGACGACTCACCCCGAACGGTTTTTCCATTAAAAAGGAAGTACGACAGTCTTTCTTTTCAACAACCTAAAGAAGGAAAGTCACTTCTAAACATCCAGTTCCTTACATGTAAGGTCTTCTGATTCATGGTTTACCAGTTAAGTTTACAGTACGGTTTCCCTAGTGTCATCGTTGTTTCCCCTTCGTTTATAACTCTCGATTTTACGTTTCGGTCCCATCCAAAACTCTTGTGTCTATATAATCTTGTACCTCGCGAACCCGTCCAGTGTTTTTTATTCACAGTAACACCTACTTGTTTCGTCTTTTACACTAGTTAGTAATTCCCTTAATTCTTAAAATTTTCTAATTTCGAACACACCACTTTCCTTCACTGGATAGACAGAACCTAATAATTGTATCCTTGTCCTCACGTTTGGGGGAATTCTTTTCTGGGACTCCTCTTAGTTACGACTTCCTTAAGCGACTTTTAAAAGACAGATTTCATACGATTCATATACCGTATCACTAACTTTTTTTCGGGTATCTCAGTCGAGATACACGAAGGTTTAAGACATAAACGCTACACTTGAAGCAGTTCCATAAATTGGTAAGATTCGGAGACAAAGGAGAAGATCTTTGACATGATTGTTTTAATCAGAGACTTATAACCAGGATGAACGACTTACATTCGTCTTATACATAGTTACATATAAATATTAAGTAGGGTGTAACAGTCAAGTCTATAACGTGGATAAATAAAAACAATAATATATTCAAAAATTCAATTATTTTGAGATAGTTCATTTCAATTCCACTTCATAATATTAACCCACATGTAACGTAATGTTAAGAAAAGGGATACACACCTTTTGGTCCGATTATGATAGAAAATGTTTTACTAAGGATATTGATAAGAACAAAACTCCACGGGAAGTAATGAAGTCCGTAACTGGTAGTTCACTGATATGAGAACTAGATACATTTTGATTTATAAATATATCATCACTTTATATTTGGAGAGTAATGTCTCAGTCTCTTTAAATTAGGGGTAATTTAACTCAACGGTCAAGTTAACTACCAGGAAACTTAGTATAAATGAGTTCCTCATTCCCATTCGAAAAGATTCCGGTTCATAAAAGTACAATTAATTTGAATTTAACATCGTAATTTTAGAGATTCTCTCGACCTCAGTACATCTTTTTCTAGGGACCATTCAAATTACAAACGAGTTTGAGTGCTACTCGGTCTAAAAACCGAAATTATTCTACATTGGTCAGTCCTTATAGGTTATTTCATTCACCTATTGGTTGGTGTAAGTACTTCTCATTACCGTATAACTAATTAGTCAAAATCTTAGATAAAAAAGAAAGAAAAAAAATCTAACGTGAGTTTCCCTACACGACCTTTTAGTTACTATTTGACTCTCAATTTATTTCTTTTAGAAATCATAAAGGTAACTAAGATCTTCCGTGAACTTCCAAATCACGGGTAGTCTCCGGGGTAGTCCTACAGAACTATGACTGATAGTCTCTTCCACTAGTTTTACATTTATTTAAATTATGGTTTTTATAATAGAATTTAAATTTCTTTAAATTTATGTATTTAAAAATATATTATTTGAAGAACATTGGACGTAAGATCATAAAAAAAGTTCCAGTGACACTATAATCTCACAACGTCTTTGGACATTAGCTCTTTGGTTCGTCGTGACCTTCTCAACCTCTTGAGTCCAAATAATGTGTCCACCCGGCTCTCCTAAATTGTGAAGTTCGAACCTCGGGGCTTGTTTCGTCAGTGTTTCTAAAATATTTGTCACGTACTGTCGTCTGATATGACCCGTTCCGATCGACAATTATTTGACCAAATTTGACTCCCAAAGTGATCTCGTTTTTGTTCCCAATCCTGTCCTGTTCCCTTACGGACTGGAAATGTGTCTGTTCGTACCAATTCGTCCTAATTTCCCCAACTATAACGTTTTCGTCCCTTTCCCACTGACTCTATTCGAAATCAAAGATCGTAATAACTTCAGAGATAAAAGAGTTCTGATAAACTGAAACATTCCTTGTTCGACTTAATGTCTTCGTCTTATTCATACTTCAATGACATTCGAAATTGAAAAGGAGAAGTTATCATACGTGTTTTACTCGAATAAAATGTTTGAAACCGAGTCAAGTCAAGTCAAGTCAGAGAGTCAGTACAGGATGAGAAACACTAGGGTACTTAGAGTCGTGCGTTCCGGAGGGACAGGTAGTGGTTGAGGGTCTCAGATGGGTTTAGGATCAGGTAACTCAGTCACTACGGTAGGTCGGTAGAGTAGGAGACAGCAGGGGTAGAGGAGGTCGGAGGTTAGGACGGGTCTTAGTCCCAGAAAAGGTTACTCAGTTGAGAAAAACGTACTCCACCGGTTTCATGACCTCAAAGTCGAAGTCGTAGTCAGGAAGTTTACTTGTTGGTCCTGACTAGACGAAATCCTACCTGAACAACCTATAGAAACATCAGGTTCCCTGAGAGTTCTCAGAAGAGGTTGTGGTGTCAACTTTTTGTCTTTAAGAAACAGTGAGTCGAAAGAAGTGTCAGGTTGAGAGTGTAGGTATGTACTGGTGACCTTTTGGGTATCGGAACTGATCTACCTACAAACGACCGTTTCATTACAGAGACCAAAATTTATACGATAGATCCAACCAGCATTGAAAGGAAGGTTCCTCATTCACAGAAAATTAAAGTACCGACGTTAGTGGTAGACGTCACTAAACCCTCGTCGGGGGGGGGGAGGGGGTTTATTTCAGACGGTGACAAAGGTGACAAAATGGTAGATAAAGGGTACTTCACTACCCTGGCCTACGGTAATAGAATCAGAAGACTTACAACTCTAAACTCGGTTGAAAAAGTGAGGGAAGTGAAAGTCGTTTTCCGAAAAATTAGGGAGAAGTGAAAGAAGGTATTCCCACCACAGTAGACGTATAGACTCCAATAACTATAAAGAGGGTCGTTGGAATTAAGGTCGAACACGAAGAAGGTCTGGTGGTAAAGAGTACTACATGAGAAGTATATTCAATTTATTCGTCCCACTTTTATATGTCGCAACTGTATGAGGAAAAGGATAAACCTTAGCCAGACAAGGTACAGGTCAATTAACAACGAAGGCCTGGACGTATGTCTAAAGAGTTCTCTGTCCAGTCTGACAGACGATAAGAGTCGAGAAAGTTTTAAAAGGTGTCAAATAACACCAGGTGTGTCAGTTTCTGAAACTGTATCAGTTATTTCGTCTTTATTTACAAAAAGACTGAAGGGACCACCGACTCTGTCATTTCGCAGACAGATGTTACACCCTCTGGACCCAAGTTATGGACCGAGCCCTTCAAGGGACCTCTTCCTTTACCGTTGGGTGAGGTCATTAGAACGGATCTTTTAGGGTACCTGTCTCCTCGGACAACAGGTACCCCAACGTTTCTCAACCTGTGCTGACTCGCTGAAGTACAAAAAGACCTTGAGAACGAAAAAACAATTAGGTCACCTACAACCGTCAAACTAAAGACCAAGGAGACGGAAAAGATTTTGAACCAATTTGTAGACATTCAAGTACCAAGTGGATAGCGACTTCGGACCGAACCTCTTAAAACTCGTAATGAAATGATTGTACGTTCTACTCACGTTAACACACCATCAAACTCTTTAGAAACCGTAACGGAAAGAAACCCTAACCTTACTTTTGAGTGGAAAAGGTCAGGACACCGTTGACGACTCAAAAGGTATAAACGACCGTATCACTCAGTGGTGAAAGTGTCGTAGTAGAAAGTCCTAAACTTTATCGAGTTGACCTTGAGGTAGTGGAGGTGATCGAAACAAACATCACTACGAAACATTCCGGTGAACTGAAGTGTAAGGTCTTACAGAGCGAGATCCACTCACTAGTGTGGTAGTACTAATAGACCCAGCACTTCTAGTAAAAAGATGTCGAGAAGACATATAAGAACGGTGGAGAAGAATTATAGAAGACGAAGACAATCCGGGTATGTTAAAGACAGGAAATAGTTCGGGTAGAAACGAACTTTATAAGGGAACTATAGAGATTAAAAGAACTTCTTTAGAGATCAGAAAAGGTAAGACAACATAAGGAGAAAAAGAAAAGTAACTAACGACTTCTTCCCACAAAATAGAGAAGAACGATAAGAAAACTTGAGACGTGAGTCTACGAATATAGAAAGGAAAAGAGGAAACGAGAAGTGAAGAGAGGAAAAGTATCGATAAACATTCCGGAGGAGTCTGTCGGTAAAACGGGAAAACGTAAAGAAAAGGTACCCCTACCAGAATTAAGGACACAGGACATGTTACAGTACTTGGAGGTGGATATCAAGTAGTCCGTGAGACAGATAGTCTAGATCAGGGAATTTAGAAAAAAAGTGAAGGTGACATATTAGTATTCCCTAAAATAAATCCAGTATTGACTTACCAAATCACCAAAAGAGATGAAAGAAGTTAAATTCAGACTTAAACCGTTATACCTCAAGTACCAGACTGGTGTCAGTCGAGGGTCGTAACAAAACAACTGATATATCTCGAAGAGGTAGAAACCGACGTCTCTTATATCAGTTAGACTAAACCCACAACTGGTAGACCACTACATGTACACATCTCAGAAGAGAACACAACAACCTTCACCCACAAACGATACTGGTCAAGCAAGAGAACCGTTTTGAGATAATCGGAAACGGGACGAAGTAAGACGTGAGGTTCCGGTTTAAACGGACAATGAGGTCCACAAAGGACTGAAGGATGAAGACGTAAGGTCAGGGGATATTACTTTTCCTGTAGAAAAACCCCACAATCAAGATTTTCCAGAAGCATCTTGGCAAGAACATCAAGAAGTGTCTTGGTAAGTTGTAGTCGAAGAAGTCGTAATGACCAACCCCGTATCCAAACCTAATGGTACTATAACTTACCAATCGGAACCTTTACTTGTCTCTAGTAAGACAGTAAAAACTCTGAGGTAAGTTCATGTCGTAAATTCTTAGAAAACAACTGGTACTACCGATAAGGTAAAGAAGATTTCCTAAGGACGAGTGTCATGATTTATATTACCAGTAGACTCAATTTAAGTGGGTAAGGTCAGATAGAATCAAGCGACTAAGGATCTTATAGTTGTAAGTGAGAACGGTAGAGGACAAACTGGTGAAGGTTAAACGGAACTAAACACCTGGATTGTAGGGTCCAAGGATACGTTATAGTGAGAAATTTCGTAGTCTGGAACGAAAATAGTGGTCAGTGTGGGTGTTGAGTGTAACAAAAACGAAACCGAGGTAAGAAAGACCTCGATAAAGAGGTGACTAGAGGTCATTGTATAACCCGTGAATGGCTGGACACCTCAAGTAGAGAGTCACAGGATAGAGAAACGGAAAAGTATGACAAGTACCCCAAGAGTTCCGTTCTTATGACTTCACCAAACGGTAAGGGAAGAGATCACTTGGTGTAAGACAGTCTGGAGAGGTGGTAGTGGGAAGACAGAACCGACCAGGGTGTGAAGTACCGATTCAAAGTAACTCAATCTGTTCCGACACCAGGTACACTAGTCTAACCGATCAAAAGATACACATACTAAAGTCACACAGAAGGGAGACTACGGAAGAGTGTTATGGACGGTAGAATGAACCCGAATAGAATGGAACCTACACCCCAGAGAGAAGTGACGACGAGGTAGTTTCGTGTCGGTGACGAGGAATGGAACCTGTTCCCCATAGAGGAGTACCGGATGGTCTGTATATAAATATGTATTACGGAGTTATATGTATATACACACAAATACGTATGTGTGTATTTAAATATATTGTAAATTTATTTATGTTAACACCACAGGGTTCCTGTGTTACTACTTTTTTTCTTTCTTTCTTTCTTTCTTTCTTTCTTTCTTTCTTTCTTTTTCGTTCATCCTGGAACCTTCGTCCTTGACTTTTTGGATCCGGGAATAGTAGGTAAAAAGGGAAGGGATACATATTGGACAGTGGGGAGGTTGTGTTATCCCTCTTCCATAAACGGAAAGAGAAGGGGGTGAGTCATATACACGGAGTAGGTTAGTCGTTTACTGGGTGTTCTGGGGATAGGACGAGGAACATGGGACCCATATTTTTACTTGATTCCTGTGGACAAGTTACAACCGAGAGGGAACTAGGTCGGGTGACAAGGTTGTCATAGAGGGCGATATTATTCGAAGTAAAGGGAGAGTAAGACAGAGTACAGACCTTTAAGAAAAGGTTGGGTACTTACCTAGTACTGTTATTAAAAATCAAAAAAGTTTTATAGTAGAGTTGAATCCTTCTCAAATATGAGGGCCTCAGTTTTATGTACATATAGTATATCTTATCTTAGATCAAGATTTAGGTTGTAAGTAATTATAATCATGACGTCTGTTTCTAGATACAAATAATAACTACAGTTTTGTAGGTACGTTTGTGATTTCTTATAGACATATATACATGTGTCTATTCACTTTTTAGCGGAATTTCTTATGTATTTGTATCAAAATTATAAAAATTCCGGTAAAGTAATGTAAAGTTGACTTACAACTTTTTTATAATACTTCTTTTATTAAAGGAAGTAAATTTAAACATTCGGTTATTTTTTTAGAAAAGTTGAAAACTCTTTTATTTTAGATTTCTCTTTTCCCTGTTACTGTTTCCCCTTTCTTTTATTAACAGATGAAGAATTGATTGTTAAAGAAACTCGTCTCGTTTCAAAAACAACAACAACAACAACAACAAAAAACCGTGATGTACGATGGACTCACTCTATAGAACTCGTTCTAACTCAAGGTTCTTACAATATACTTAACTGAAAATTCCACCGCGGTCTTACGGATAGGAAACAGTCAAGAGGACGAGGAAATCTATATGGAGAAAATGATTTCCGGAAAGATCGGACAGGGTGCAGTTTCATTTTACTGGGTAGTGTTTCGGTTTTTTTACCCTTCACTGATCATATGACATATTTTAGTCCCCGGTTAGAAGACATTGGAACTGACTGTCGGGGGAGAGGAGATCTTTGTTCTTTACTCGAACATTATTCTTAAACACGACTAATCTCTTCTACTCAAATGAAGTGGTAAAGAATTACATTGGTAATAACAAAATGAAAATTTTCGGATAATTATTAAGAGATATTGTCTGGTTAACTTTCTAGTAAAGTATTAAGATCTTTAAGTCAATGTTTTCCTGAGTGTAGTAAGTAAAGATTCTACTACAGTTTCTTTTTAAAGAAACTGTTCCTTCTGAAATAAATTCTGATAACGTTACCCCTAGTTCTAATAACGTCATCCTTTCTCTATGACTTGAATTAAAGAGAATTTTTTTTCGTCCTTTTAAAATTCCCGATATCAATAGAACATCTTAGTACAAATTTTGTATACTGATTTTCTTTCGACGACAGATTGTGTCCCCCGGATAAGAACGTGTTCCACTACTGGATCTCCCCGATCTCCCCATCTACCCACTCCCCTCCCCTCCAGTGTTCTATTATTCTCTCCTCTGTATATATATAGAGTCAAGTCCGATAGTCAACACAGACTGAGAAAGACTGGGGTACTTAGCGTCGTGCGGTCCGAAGGGACAGGTTGTAGTTGAGGGTCTCAGATGGGTTTGGGTGTAGGTAGCTCAGTCACTACGGTAGGTCGGTAGAGTAGGAGGTAGTAGGGGAAGAAGAGGACAGGGATTAGGAAGGGTCGTAGTCCCAGAAATGGTTACTAAGTTGAGAATCGTACTCAACCAGCTTCATAACCTCAAAGTCGAAGTCGTAGTCAGGAAGGTTACTTGTGGGTCCTGACTAGAGGAAATCCTGCCTGACCAACCTAGAGGAACGTCAGGTTCCCTGAGAGTTCTCAGAAGAGGTTGTGGTGTCACGTTTTCGTAGTTAAGAAGCCACAAGTCGAAAGAAGTGTCAGGTTGAGAGTGTAGGTATGTACTGGAGACCTTTTTGGTATCGGAACTGATCTACCTGGAAACAACCATTTCATTACCGAGACGAAAAATTATACGACAGATCCAACCAGTATTTAAAGAAAGGTTCCTCATTCGCAGAAAATTAAAGTACCCACTTTAGTGGTACTTAGGAACGTACTTTGTAAGGGAACCATAGAGATTAAAAGAACTTCTCTGGAGATCAGAAAGGGTAAGACAACAAAAGGAGATAGAGAAACGTAACTAGCGACTCCTTCCGAAAGAATATAGAGGAACCATAAGAAACCTTGAGACGTAAGTTTACCCTTATAGAAAGGCAAAAAGGAAATGAAAAGTGAAGAGAAGAAAAGTGTCGATAAACATTCCGGAGGAGTCTGTCGGTAAAACGAAAAAAACGTAAAGAAAAAGAACTAGGGAGAGAGGACATGTTACAGTACTTAATATTGACTAAGTATCTCTACGTACCGTCTCTATTGGTGTTATAACATCACGTTAATAGGAGGTTAGATTTTTTTTACATCCTCCATCCAATTACAGACATTACTCTGGTGAACACAAATGATTGACCTCGAACGACTTCAATCTGAGGATCGGAAGGTGACTAGGACTCTTTCCCTGAGGTAGAAAGGACTACTAACATAAAGTTTCTCTATTGAGGATCTACGAACTCTTTGACCACTCTTTGACCGAACATTTTGACCACTCTTCGACCCTCTTGTAAATGTAGAGTTTACTCGTCTTATTCTAAATTTCAAAAAGATTTTATTTTGTTTTTCTTCCAGTCCCCGGATATCAGTCCTTATTTGGACAGATTTAAAATGACTTCGACTTACTTCGTTTTAGGTAGAACCAGTGACAGTACATGTACTCTTTTGTTAGAAATTTGGTCTCAACCAATTCTACGGTGTAACTAATATTTAATAAGGTATCGTATCCAGTACCAAGTTCGGTATCGTATTCGTTATGAAACTTTTCCGATTTTGTTTAACTCATTATTCGTCTTTTGGTGTTCCGAAGGTGTGTTTTACTTAATAGATAGATGGATGAACGGATAGATGACTAAATCGAAGTGTAGGGGGGGAGAAAGGGGGTCGTGTAACAAAGTCCTGTGAACTAAGAAGGAATCTGAGAAGTAGTATTGGAGAGGTGAATCCTCAGACGTGAGATCTACAGTTTTATGTTTATATCGTATATTGTACCTGTATAACAACATTTATTTTGTCTATAAACACAGTTTCAACATCAATTCATCTTTACGAAAAATAATAACAATATCCTGTAACCATGTTTGGGGTATATTAAAGTCAGTTATTGTTACTTTTTTATTTACACACGTATTATCAAACAAAAAAAAAAAAAACATCAAATGAGTTTCAGTATACCTTTTCCTTGTTTCTTTTACACTTTTATTAATACAATCAGTTTATTTAATTCCTTAAGTGTCAACGAAAAACAGACTTTAGACGACCATTAATTCCTATTAAAAACAAAAGTTAAAAGAAAATCAATTAATCTTTTAATAACATTAAACGGTTAAGTAAACGTTTAAATACAAAGTACACATTTGTATTTAATTGAGATGAAATTCAACATTTACCTCAGTCACTTTGTTTTTAACGTTTTTGAAACAGTAGTTGTGACAAATAGTTCACTCATTGTCGACAGTTTCTACTACACGAAGTTTACAGTGGGTTCTTGGATTTTTCTTGACACCGGAACATTTTAGGACCTTACTGACTGTGTGGTACACTCCTTCACCACTCACGTCGTCCATAGTAGATGTTCTTCGACTTGGAATGTCTGTAATTCCTTGTAATAGTCGTCGAATACCTCATTTACGGTGTATTCGACGAGAGACTTACTCGGGATGGAATTGTACAGTCATTTTTTCATTTTAGTACATTACATTTTGGTACATAAATATATCTAGTAAAGGAACTTTTCGAGAATTTAGGACTTGTCTAAGACTCGAGTAGTTAGGAATTTAAGGTTACTTCATTCTTAATGTCTTCGTGTATTTGGAGTTTTATTAATAACTCACTAGGTTCTTTCTGTTAAAAGATCTCCAAAAGATAAAATACTTATCAATACACTAGAACTATTCCCCTAATACAAGTAATCCTTTTTTCGAGTTAGAGGTCTCTTAAACCTTTGTTTCACATATCCCTAAATAAGATAAAATGATATGTATAAAAGAATTCTATGGAATTTAGGATAACTCGTGACATCATTTATTCATTTCTGTTCTAGTCCTTACCCCGTAATAATGTAAGTCCACCTTAAGTATTATTAAGTATATATTTACCATCGTACTCAGATGGTCTGTGGGACTGATCCTCATTAATAAAAGGATTTATAAGTAGATTGGCTGTACGTTACGACGAATAGATAGACTAAGCAGAAAAGACATAAAAGTACAAAGAGGTCACGATTGTAGTAAGAGAACCTACTGCAGTGACTGCACTACTTCTACTCAAACATGTCTGAGACCCTCAACCACTACCTGTCCCTCCGTACCGCACGACATCAAGGACCCCAGTGTTTCTTAGCCTGTGCTGACTTGACTTGACTTGCCTTGACTTGTAGTGATAGTGTAAACTCTGGGTGAGTCGTTGGGCGTAGGTTGTTGGTCCCCAAGGTGGTAGGGGTCTTACATTTTTAAACTCTGTTGTTCCTAAAACTAGACAAACAAGTGACTCATTATGGTTTCAAGATCTTAATACGAACTAGTGTTTTCTGTGATTTATATATAGACAGTTTTCAATCGTCTTCTTACTTACTAACCTACTTGCTTGTTTATTATTTACTTTAATCTTCTTACTTACTAACCTACTTGCCTGTTTATTATTTACCTTGCTACAGGACTGTAAAAACAGAACGCGAAGACGTTGTGTAAGACGTAGATCGAAGAAGTAACGTAAGGGTAAAGCGTGTGGTTTCAACCAGATAAAAAATTCATTAAGAAAGAAGAGTAAAATAAATAAAAATAACTTTACGAGAGAGTCTTAGAAAACGTACATTTTAGATTAGTTTGAAATTCTAGTTTTGACTTTTAAGTTTGTTTCGTGTTATGGAATGTCACATCGGGAATTCGTGGTGAAGAAGAACAGCTTAAAATAAACTTAAATATTAATAAGGTGGTTTATTAAAGTTCATTACTAAATCATGATAATTTAACGAACACGGTATCTGATACAAGTATTTTTTATCCAAAGGTTTTGTGGTTCCTTCTTTTTTTTAATACGTCGTGGTTTTTAGGACGGTAATTCTTTAGTGAAAATAATTATATATTATTATGAAATGAATATGTCTATTTGTATATAAAAATTCACCCTTTTTTCGTATTCTTTCCCTTTCTTCCCTTTTCTTTACCTATGTATCAAGTAAAAACTTTATAATAAATTTAAAATTTTAAATTAATTAAATCGAAAAATTTTAATAATATTAAAGATAAAATAAAAAATAAAAAAAAGACTTAAGAAAAAAAAATAAAAAATAAAAAATTTAAAATTTTAGAAATTAAGAATGTACACAAGGGTTTGTACTTGGGGGGAGGGTGGAGAGAGGGGTGCTGTAGAGAGACCCAGTAGGGGTACGTGGTCGGGGTTCGTACGACGTGGGATGCAGTCTGTACCTGACCGCTAAGTTAAGAATGTACTATCATATGTACAATCTTAAGGGTAAGAGGGTTTAGTAGGGTGGGAGAGGGAGAGGGAGACTCAGGTTTT
>SJYO01048061.1:66530972-66605469 GCA_006410555.1 Capra ibex | reverse complement strand
ATCTTTCACTAGATCAAAGTAAGAAAATGTTCACCAACTGGTCAAAAGGGTCGTGGTGAACAATTTCTCTAACAGAAATGAGGTAACATATAAGAACGGAGGAAACAGTTTCTATTCCACAGGTATACACACACCTAAATAGAGACCCGAAAGATAAAACAAGGTAACTAGATATACAGACAGAAACACGGTCATGGTATGACAGAACTACTGACACCGAAACATCATCTCGGACTTCAGTCCGTTCAACTAAGGAGGTCAAGGTAAGAAGAAAGAGTTCTAACGAAACCGATAAGCTCCAAAAAACATAAAGGTATGTTTAGAACTTTAATAAACAAGATCAAGACACTTTTTATACCGACCCTCGAACTGTCCCTAACGTAACTTAAACATTTAACGAAACCCATCATATGAGTAAAAGTGATATAACTAAGAAGGCTAGGTACTTGTACCATATAAAACCGTTTTTAGTAAGATATTTAGAAAAGTACGTTTATTTATTCATGGTTATTTGACTTTCTATTAACCTTTAAAACGACTTTATATACGTAAAATAGTGTCGATTCATATAATAAAGGATTGTGAAGTGACACTTTGTCTCCTTTTTGTTGAGTTCAGGGACACTGAATTTGTATAAAAAAGATGTGTTTTATTATAAAAAAGTTATTATCCCTACAATACTTTATGTCTTTTATATAAAAGGATCAAAGGGAGGTGAGTTAGTACTAAAAAACACTTCTTGGGTCATTGACATGTGAACAAAAGTATACTGAAAAGTATACTGAAAATCAACGAGTAGGTACCTACCTATCTACTTACCTATATACCCACCCACTTACCTTCTTATAGAGAGTGTGATGATGGTTACGAAGATATGAAATCTTAAATAAATAAAAATATAACTATACAAGTAACATACAAATATACTAATAAAATCAATTTTTTTTACGGAGTTACATTGACTTCTGTCTTTTGCAGACAGAAGACGAAATCACGTACGAGTCAGTGAGTCAGCACAAGCTATGAAACGCTGGGAAACCTGATGTCGGACGGTCCGAGGAGACACCTACGCTAAAGAGTCCGTTCTTATGACCTCGCCCAACGGTAAAGGAGGACGTCTCCTAGAAAGGGTAGGTCCCTAAGTTGGGTGTAGAGGACGCAGAGGACGTAACCGTCCACCTAAGAAACACCTCGGTAGTCTCTTCGGTGAGTAACGAAAACATGTATTTACTATAGATCTATCCTAAATAGTGGACTCCTAGTACGAGAGGAGTTTTTTTGGAAAATGATGGAAGTCTATAACGTAACTATACGACTTAAACTTCGGGTCGAATACGTTTTTTATACACGTTACCGTTTTTGAGTAGTTGTTTGACCTTTGTTACTACCCTGCCACACTCATGTCCTATTCATCCACATCTTTTTTAGTATCCTATGTATCCCTTGACTGAAATAGACGTAAGTGATCGTAGATCCACGGACGTATAATTTCATTAAGTCCTCATATATCATAAGTTCTCCTGGAAACTTCTTCCGTTTCTCTGGTTGAGATTCAAAGAGGAAAAAAAAAAAGTGTTTAGTATGTATAAAATAAGTCGTTTATATAACCAATGAGGTTTATAAAAGATTAATATATATACTTTAGACTCGTCTAGTAAATGATATTTGAGTGATACTATTTTGTTTTCTGTTGAGATTTATCTGTGTATTGTTCATTAAAAAAAAAAAATAGATATACGTTCGTGGTTTAATGACGGATGTTAAAGACATAACCTTTCTTAATTCCTTGATGAGAAATAAAGTCACTCTTTTTATATAGTACTATCTAAACACTATAGACAGTAACACCATTCATAACACATAAATGGTTGGAATACAACTTTCCATCATGTATACTTAGTTTGTACAAGTAAGCTTATATAGGGTATGATGGTAAAACTGTGATACAGAAGAAAACGAGGAAATAAAAAGATTTAATTTCTGATCCTCATACAACAGTACGATATCCATACTGTAACGGGTTTTCCGTCGTGTATATCCCATTATAAAGTCAAGTCAAGTCAGCGAGTCAGCACAGACTGAGACGCTGGGGTACTTGGTGTCACGCGGTCCGGAGGGACAGGTAGTGGTTACGGGCCTCAAAGGGTTTAAGTACTATCCCATTATCATTGTATATTTTGTTCTTAACCAAACTATATTGTGGTTTATTTAAACGTGATTAATTAAGACTGAAAGAATTAATGTCAAATTGTAAAAAGAGATAATCAGTAAAAGAGATAAAGGAGGTAACTGTCTTCTGTAACTGTAACTACACCGATTCAGCACAGGCTGAGAAACGCTGGGGTACCTGACATCGGATATTCCGAGGAGGCAGGTACCTTAAAAGGTACTTTACAGAAGGTACAAAGGAGAGATTATATATAAAAATACGATCATCACTTTATTGAAGTCACATAGAGGAAACACTTCAGACACTGCAGTACTGTAATTAAAAAGTGTCGAAAGTTCCCCATCTCATCGTTCACAAGAAAAGTTCCAAAATCAGTTTTCTTCGTTTACTAAACAGTTGTCTTCGTGTCATATCTTTTCTCGAAAGTCCTTAAGAACAACTGGATCTACAGACTGATTTAGTCAACCGATTTCCAATCGATCTTCGTATTTAGAAATCGAGGGTTTTCTCTTAAACCCGTGTACTGTAGTAATTGTTGTTATAATTATAGGTGATCGATAAAACATAAAATATTGATAACGAGACAAGGAGATACAGAAGTATCAGACATGAGTTCTCGTAAATCTTAAATTCTTAATTTTGTATAATAAGTTCGAAAGCTCGAAATTCATTTTCCGTCTTATAATTAAACCCATTAGACTTAGGGACTTATATTGATGAGAGACTTATAAACAAGATGGAGTAATACTTCGGATCATATTAGACTCAGTCGATATTATATGGAAATCCTAAACACATGGAGAATTAATCTTCCGATATAACAGTATAGTCTAGGGTATGTAAGTAAAGAAAATTAAAAATAAAAATGAAATAAAATGAAATGTTATGACATAACCAAAACGTACTATACTTATGTAACTGTACTTAGGTGGTGCCCACATGTACTCTAGGGTTAGGACTTGGGGAGAGGGTGGAGGGTGGGGTATAGTAGAGAGACCTAGTAGGGGCACGTGGTTGGGGTTCGTAGGACATAGAACATAGCTTGTATCTGACCGCTAAGCAAAGAATGTACTATCATATGTACAAAGTCGCGGTAAGAGGGTTTAGTAGGGTGGGAGAGGGAGAGGGAATCTCAGGTTTTCAGCCAAGACATGTAGACACAGAGAAAACGACAGAGTGGGTGTGTAAGTAAAGTGGTTAACGGACCTGTCATTCACAACAACGAAATATTAACACGGACCAACTAATAATAACAACGTCATGTAGGACACTACAAAATACAAATTTAGAATCTGACCCTTACTTTCGATACCCTAATGTTATGTCCGTTTAATCTCCAATCTGGGTTCAAAGACTTTGGTTAAGTGTTAAAAAAAAAAAACTCACCTAACTCGTAAAGCAATAAAGAGTGTTTTTGTTGGCTTTTAATCATATTATGTAAAGACTACCTCAAATTTACCTTGAACGAAGTAATCTAGTGAAAAACTTCAGAAAATTTTGATTTATTCAGTCGATACACAGACATAGAGTATGATCATTGTTTTTCCTAAGTTGACCCCTCAGTCTATATTGAGATATAAATTTTTGTCACAATTGATATGAAAAGTAAACTTGACAGAAATCTGGGTCTCGATGATTGATGTATAGAGGTTTTTCCCGAAGAAGATAGGAATTATGATAACAATAGATAAATGTTGAAACAAATTTTAGACGGAGTCGCGTCGTAACTTGGAAGAGAATGGTGCAAGAGAATGAGAATCTCACTAATAGATAATAGGAAAGTTATTGAGTGTACAAAAAGAAAATAGAAGTATATATAAATCTTTAAACTATTAAAATATATTAGTAAAAATCATTGAGAAGTGTCATGCGTCCGAACTTTTGTTGAGAAAGGTACAGTTAATGAATATCATTAAAAAAAATATTCCGAACATGAAGCTCGAATTTAACTATGAGTATCATAGAAGACATTACGAGTTGTTTATTTTTTATATTTAAACTACTACATTAAATTTAAAATAAAACCTTTTCTTTTGTATATGTGGAGTTTGATCCTTAATTGATGGATGGTTCTTATTTTTACTAAACAGTTTTACTCATGACTAATTATATCTAAGTTTGTCAAACTTTACGAAAGTGTCTCCTAAATGTACCTTTGGCTTCCAGTCCATTTTCTTTTAGTACTCCGAACTTTATACCTTTCCTTCCTATATCTATTCTTTGTGTTACGATATATAAAGTCTGACAACCTGTGACCTATCTTCCAACCTTAACATTGATTTTGGGTATATTAAAACCTCTTTCTTTCATATCATCAATAATCGTATATTAAGAATATCAGTTAGTACCTAAGAATTCATAAAAATTTCCTTTTAGTCTCTACGTCATGTCTTTTCTTTACCCCACTATTTATATAAAGTTTCTATTTTATTAAGAGTTTTTTAGTTCTGATTTATATCAATACTGTCCGTAGTACTACTCTACAGGTTTTTGTATTTGAAACCCCGGTGTCACTCCGTGTATCTAAGATCTAGGTCTGTCGGACCGAAGTTTACGGTGTAAACAATAACTCGTATAAGAAATTTGAGAAACTGGCGTCAGGGAAAAAGATAATAAACCCTTCGACAGAGTCTATATAATCCTAATGGTCCATTTATTAATATCTTCTAAATATTATTACGAGGGGTTTAGTATTTGATAAATCTTAATAAACATCTATCTACTATCTATCTTAGTGTCTATTGAGTGTTCAAAACTCGGATTTCAAAACTAATCCATCCTTTTACAAAAGAATACCCTCTATCTCATCATCTAACGTTTATCACGAGGTTTAAGAAGGGCAAGATACTACAGAATAAAAACTTTACTGGTACGTTAAATAAAACTGGTAAAAGAGTAATCGCTGATATTCTGTTCGTCTCTAGAGTCTTTATATACACGAGACTGTGAACGAGAACACGACATGAATGTTAGGAGACACACACACACACACACACACACACACACACACACACAAAGTCAGTACAGACTGAGAAATGCTGTGGTGTCTGACATCGGGTGGTCCGAGAAGACAGGTACCTTAAAATGTCCGTTCTTATGGCCTCACCCACAGGTAAAGGAGGAGGTCCCTTAGAAAGGCTGGCTCCCTAACTTGGGTACGGAGATCTCAGAAGACGTGACCGTCCACCTATAAAATGGTGACGTGGTGGACCCTTCGGGGTATTAAGACTCTGAAGATCAAACTCTTTCGACTCGATAACAAGATCTCACGCTGTTTAATGAGTCTTATGTTGATTTCGATGGACTCTCTGTTGAACGGTTGGTTGTCTTTTCCGGTACCATTTGTAAATTGATGATCTGGTAATAGTCGAGTGGGGTTTATGTACTTTCGTCGACTATGATAAGTTAGACCGGGTCTACACTTTTGTAGGGATAGGAACGTTGGGAGTGTGTGTCTTACTCATTTCGGTAATGTAAAACATCACAAAACGATACAAATTCTCACTTGACCATTTCTTGACCATGAGTCTCCACTCCATTATGGTGTTGTATTTACATTTTATACAGTATGACTGAAACACTGACCCATCTACGTTTTCTATCTTTTTACCACTCCCTCTATATTCACTTCGGTACTTGTTGTTTAGATCGCGACTTCTCTTTCCTTCCCTTAAGAGTCCAACTATCTTTTCGTTCGTATCCTACTCTTGCTACTGTTTCCGGACCACTTGGTTATCCATACGTATCTCATCCTTCGGTCTCTAGGGAGGTTCTCGACACAGGGTCTTTCATATTTATCTTGACTACTTAAGAGATTTATCGAAAGTAGAATCTTCATCATCACAATCAGTGTATCAGTACAGACTAAGAAACGTTGGGGTACCTGACATCGGGTTATTCGAGGAGACAGGTACCTTAAGAAGTTGGTTCTTATGACCTCACCGGTACGGGAAGAGGTCCCTAGAAGGGCTGGGTTCATAGTTCGGGTCCAGAGGAAGAAAAGTCCGTCCATGAAATGGTAGACTAGGTGGTCCCTTTGGGTCGAAAGTAGTAATCAGTCAAATTCACTTCTATGTAACAAACCTCGAAACCTCCTCGTATCTTTCTTACGGTCTACACTTTATTATTACTTTTTTTATATTCTTTCCGTTGTGACCTAGTTTAATTTTAAAACTTCATTAAATTGTTTACTTTACTCGACTATTAACCGAGTGTCCTGTGTCATAAATATATTTGTATCATTAATTTGTAACTTATACTTAAATTATTTTAAACATTCTATCACGTAATTATCCTATTTTTTAAGATTTACATTTATTCGATCACAAGAATAAATGTTAGTATCTCAGTTATATGTTACAGTTTTGACTACTTACATGTATAATTTCGAGTATTGTTTAACATTATCGAACTGTAATTATATTCTTATACCTTTATTTATTGTCTACTTTGTTGAATTTGTGAGAGAAGGAGAATCTTTACTCAACCCATTTTCTTGAAACCCCTGTAATTTCTGGTGAAAATAAACGTATATAAATAAACAATTTGTTTTATTGGTATTAGTTGAAAACCGATTCTACTTGACTTAAAACAGGTGGTTTTATGTACACAACTCCAGGATTGGGGGTTAGACTATCGTCAACCTATATCCCAGTCCCTTCCTCTAAGTCAAACCGACGTCAGTACTCCGACTCTGAGAGTACTACTCGAATAGTAAGTATTCTTCTCTGTGTTCTCATGGATGAGAGAGAAGACACACTCCTGTATGATTTTTCTGTTGAACGATGTTCGGTCACTTCCCGTCATCTTATGTTGGTGGTTCTTACCTGGTGAAACCGTGTACCTAATAAAGTTCGACTTTTGTTTGTCCCGGGTCTTCTGAATCCTTCTCAAAAAATAAGGAGGAATTGACGGATTATAATTTTCTGCGAATGAGGAACCTTCTTTTCAATACTGGTTGGATCTATCGGATAAGTTTTCGTCTCTGTAATGAAACGGCTGATTCCAGGCAGATTAGTTCCGATACCAAAAAGGTCACCAGTACATACCTACACTCTCTACCTGACACTTCTTCCGACTCACGGCTTCTTAACTACGAAAACTTGACACAACAACCTCTTCTGAGAACTCTCAGGGAACCTGACGTTCCTCTAGGTTGGTCAAGTAAGACTTCCTCTAGTCGGGACCTTAAAGAAACCTTCCTTGCTACGATTTCGACTTTGTGGTCATGAAAACGGTGGAGTACGTTTCTCAACTGAGTAACCTTTTCTGAGACTACGACCCTCCCTAACCCCCGTACTCCTCTTCCCCTGCTGTCTCCTACTCTACCGACTTACCGTAGTAACTGAGTTACCTATACTTAGACTCACTTGAGGCCCTCAACCACTACCTGTCCCTCCGGACCGCACGACTAAGTACCCCAGTGTTTCTCTACCTGTACTGACTCGTTGGCTTGACTTGACTTGACGGATTTTCTTGAATCTATTCCCTGAATATGGTCCCTCTGTCGATAATGGTCTCTATTAAAAAATTATTTTTTTTTTCACATTAGAGGTACCATACCGTTTATAAACAAATCGTTTATAAACGAAAAGAGTGGAAGGGTATATAATGGAAAGAGGGAAATTTTCTTGTCTGGGAATCGGAGAGAGAAATCTAGTTCTACCGTTCATTTGAGGTTAATACACTGACCCTTTCTTAGAGTATTAAAACACCCTGAAGTGTATATATTTTAATTTATAAAAGACGACGATTAGACACAATACAGTTAAATTAATAGTCTGTTCGGTTTCTTTGATCTTTCCTCCTTTCCCTTTTACGAAGACGAGAATACGGTCCTTTTCACAAGAATTGTTTTTGGTGATACAAACGTGGGGCTGGAGTTATATTCCTTTATTGTATCTCATGTCCCTCATATCGGTTGTAAAATATGAAATATCTCGTACGCTAAATATTTTTATGACTTAGTAACATAGTATACGGAATTAGATTGTATTAATACTCGTTGCGACCTGACCTTCTTTGTGTTCGACCTTAGTTCTAACGGCCCTCTTTATAGTTATTGGAGTCTATACGTCTACTGTGGTGGGAATACCGTCTTTCACTTCTCCTTGACTTTTCGGAGAACTACTTTAACTTTCACCTCTCACTTTTTCAACCGAATTTGAGTTATAAGTCTTTTGTTTCTAGTACCGTAGAACAAGGTATTGAAGTACCCTTTATCTACCCCTTTGTCACCTTTGTCACAGTCTGAAATAAAACCCCCGAGGTTTTAGTGACGTCTACCACTAGCGTCGGTACTTTAATTTTCTGCGAATGAGGAACCTTCTTTTCAATGCTGGTTGGATCTATCGTATAAGTTTTCGTCTCTGTAATGAAACGGCTGATTCCAGGTAGATCAGTTCCGATACCAAAAAGGTCACCAGTACATACCTACAATCTCAACCTGACACTTCTTCCGACTCACGGTTTCATAACTACGAAAACTTGACACAACAACCTCTTCTGAGAACTCTCAGGGAACCTGACGTTCCTTTAGGTTGGTCAGGTAAGACTTCCTCTAGTCGGGACCCTAAAGAAACCTTCCTTGCTACGATTTCGACTTTGTGGTCATGAAACCGGTGGAGTACGTTTCTCAACTGAGTAACCTTTTCTGAGACTACGACCCTCCCGAACCCCCGTCCTCCTCTTCCCCTGCTGTCTCCTACTCTACCGACCTACCGTAGTGACTGAGCTACCTGTACTCAGACTCACTTGAGGCCCTCAACCACTACCTGTCCCTTCGGACCACACGACACTAAGTACCCCAGCGTTTCTCAGCCTGTGTTGACTCGTTGACTTGACTTGACTTGACTTGTATTAGAATGTTCAGTTGATATGAAGTTATTTTTTGATTATCACACTTTTCTTTCTATGAACGATTAGACATTCTCCGTAATTCTTTTCAGTTCCTCTCCATCTCTAAAACTCTTAAAACTCACTTCTCCGAATCTCTAAAACCAGTAAAGTATTCAAGTTTCGTAACATAGAACTGAAGAAGTCTCTGTCTTTAATTTTGTTTTAACCCCCACGTTCTATTAATATTTCTCGTTATGGACTCTTTCCTTACACCACCACGTCATTTATACTCTCCTACCCAGAAAGGGACTACAAGATCCCCGATTCTGAGGTGAGAGGTGTATGTCCTCCGGACCTAAACTATGGACCAGTCCCTTAATATAGGGTACACGACGTTGATTCCCCAATATACGACGTCGATTTATAGGACGTACACTGTAGATTCTGACCCGTGTCGGTTTATTTACTAGCTTATTTGTAAAAAAAAATTAATATACTCTCCTCTATCATTTTTTATGTTATGTCAGATCCACTTTGTTCAGTCGGGTCTTACTTCAAGAGCTCATTCTCTACTAACAATTGTTATAATTATTATAAGTTGGAGTTTGGTTTTATTGACCTAGTGATGAGAACGTAAAGAATCAATCACTGACATCCGAAGACACCCCTCCCACATTGGAATTCAAACGACTAAGAAACTTCCATTTCGTCTGTGACTCGACTAGAGATCCTCCACAATTGACGACTAAGAGGGGTACGGACCCTTCGTTCAGGAAGGAACCTCCCATATATTCTTTACGTTGATCCTCAAATCAGTCTTCTAAGTGTCGGTGATGATGAAGTCAAGTGGACCTCGGGAATCAACTTTAATTAAAATAGGGATGACGTGATAGGTAAGATCAAAAGACGAACTCTTGAATCGTACCCTACATTGAGTTTGGACGTCGAACACCTTCGAACTGGAGGAGAACTAGTCGTACAGGATAAGTCATACCCAACTAACATAAGTGGGTAGACATTTTGTTGACTCTTTCCTCTATGGTTCTTCGCTTGTCCACCTAATAGAGGTAATATGTAGAACCGGGGAATGGAGGAGAACCACAAATCCTAATTACAGTGACAATTATTTCATTGAAGTGAATAACCAACGATCAGGTACTTGTTGTTCCTTTGGTTTCATGATACAACCGTCAACCGTTGACATCAAATATTAATAAAAACAACATAGAGGACCTTGTTCTGGTGTTTGTGACGTCTCCGGCTTAACCCAGTAACCCATACTAGTAAGAAAGGTAACGAAACAGGGTCTGTATACATAAGTAGAATGACTCTTGTATTTCGGTGTCTTTTAGGAAACTATGTTATGTATATGATATAGGTCATCCTATCGTGGTGTAAGAGTCTCGTAACACAGGTAAACCGTGAAGTCAACACGGAAATTGTTCAATAGGGTTGGAACATAGTTCGGTCGCACTATTTGGTCACTACGTATTAGATTGGTCACCTAGGCTTCAAGTATTCGGATGAGAACGTACCGATAATTAATTCTTCACATAGAGGATCAGGTTACACTATAATACACCTTGGAGTACGAATATCTAGTTTTCGAGTCATTCTGGGTTCTATTACGACGATTGACTCCTGTCCCGAAGCTCAGTCCTGTTCCTTTAGGTATACACCTTATACATACATAGGAAGACTCTTCTTTGGAGACCAGAAAGGGTCTACGTTCTCTACGTTTCGTCGTCGAATGGTAGTTCATTTACAAACTCAACAAAAAAAAAAAAAATCTCTTTCATACGGTATAACTCTTGAATTATATTAAGGGGTACGGATTGTCAGACTCTTCTATCGTCGATCCAGTTATACACCAAACTCAGACACGAACCGGAGGTAAATACATAAATACCGGTGAAGTATAGAGATGGGTAGAACGGTCAGTACCCGTGTTTCTATTTTAGACCGACCGTGTTTAACTGACCCGGTAAACGACATGTTACAACAAATCACAGGAAAGATGTCACCTACGAGAGAATACCACCCATTTTTAGAAGTGTGAAGAACAGGTTAAAGTGTATATGTGGGTATTTGGAGGTGAAGTTCAGAGGAATAGGACTCAAAGAACAGAAAAAGGAAAACCCAAGAACTAGTCGAACGGTTCTGTAAAAAGGTGACGGAAACTTAGACGTGTATAACATTAAACCCCGGTGAATAAAAAAGGTTTTTCATTTTTATTTTACTCACTTACGATCACATGATGAACTCCAAAACTACTGAATCTCCTAAAAGGTAGTATTAATAGATTTTTACATGAAGATCACTTTGATATCACTTTATCAGTATGTACTAACAAGATTTGGATGTATAACTCAACTGGACAAATATTTTGTTCTATTTCGTATTATTAGAAATAAGACCAGTACCTAGTAAAAGTAAACCAGTATTCGGACTTGTCTACCTTCACCTTACTATATTATCACCCAGGTCCGATGAATACGTGGAATACCGAGGACTGGTTTGATCCTGAATTAGAATGTATCTTTTGAAGGTAGTATGTCACCTGACATATACCTGAAAGAGTTGGAATACAAAATACCTAGACTATCCTGGTGTAAACACTATTAGTTCCGGGTCATCGTCTTTATATCCCGAAGGGACCACCGAGTCTACCATTTATTAGGTCCACGTTATGTCCTCTGGGTCCAAGTTAGGGACCTAGTCCTTCTAGGGGACTTCCTTACTTACTGTTGAGTGAGATCATAAGAACGGACCTCTTAGAGTTCCTGTCTCCTCGGACCGTCCGATGTTAGGTACTCAAACGTTTCTCAGTCTGTCCTGATTTACTGATTCGTGTGTGTCATGTTTAGCAAAAGAAAAAGATTTTTTACATACTGTAAGGTGATATCTACCGTATCGGAACGAAGTCCCATTAAGAGGGTGATCATTGAAACAAGTTTTGGGTACTTAACACCAAGAGCGTGATCAAACAGTTTTCGAGATGTATCGTAGTAAAGAGTGGTGACTATGAAGTTTTTAGTAACCCAGACGGTCTAATATACCGAGTTCACATAACCGTACTTCATGTATTTGAAGGTCTATAAAAAGGTCGTTCCTCTCCAAAACCCCATAGTCGTCTCTTAACATTAAATATCAGACGTTTGTGTCGATCGATACACTTTTAATGGGGTACCGTTCCCTTCCTCTTACGAAAATATTTCTCCTTTCCCTTTGACTTTCGTTACCATTTATTGGCACCTCTTCCTTTACCGTTGGGTGAGGTCACAAGAACGGACCTTTAAGGGTACCTCTCTCTTCGGACCACCCGATGTCAGGTACCCCAGCGTTCTTCACCTTGTGTTGAATCACTGAATCTTGTGTACTATTTAATCTTCATATACCGAAAAATAACGGACTCAAGAACAGTCCTTTCTTCTCCTTAGAAAGAGGACAACCCAAGACGATATAACCGTCCCACACTCTCGAGGGACAATACCATAGGGTTGAGATTTATTCTAAAACCAAATAATTAAAAATACTCACCATTTCACCGAATATCTCCGAAAGGAACACCGAGTATACTATTTCTTAGAGGACGTTACGTTCTCTGGGTCCAAACCAACAACCCAACCCCTTCTAGGGGACCTCTTCTCTTATCGATGGGTGACGTAATAAGAAAGGGTCTCTTAAGGTACCTGTCTCTCCAGATCTTCGATGTCACGTACCCGAGTTTTTCCCAACTTTTACTGACTCACCACTGATTGTGAAGGTGAAAGAAAGTTTCACCGAAATGGTATGAAACTCGGACTACGTTTTATAAAAAGACGAGACCCGGAGTAAACTTCGACCGTCTACAAATACAGTGGAGCGTATAACCTATCTACCTTGTATGACCAAGATTTTGGACTTCTCCGTATGGATTACAAAACGAAACAAGAAGTCAAATCCTCGATGCTCTAAATTATTAATAGAGAATTAAATTTCCTCTGTTACGTTGTCGGGGTTCTAGTGGTCTGTGAATTTAGCAATACCTACACTATGTGGGGACTTAATAAAGAATGGGAATCTTACGAACCCAAAGTAGTTCAAGAGACCTGATGATCAGAGGAAAACGAGTAAGTCAGGTTATTTATATTAACTGTATTACTTAGTTACATTATAAACTAGATTCTGACAGTTCTATCAGATCTACAGAAAGTAGACATAACACTTTCTACTCTCTTTAATGTGTCGGGACCTGATTGACGTTGAGATATAACAACAGGATAGAAACCCTTAATTTTGAATAAAATTGTGTAAAGACTAATCCTATCTTTTCTTTCGGAGGTAACTTATTTACTACGTACGAAACATAGACCCTGGAATGATTTGACAAGATCCTTTGTATGGTATAGACAGTGTCACAAACCCTGACCTCGATGATATCCTACTCGAACTCCGTCAGATATAAGACGGAGATCTTAGGTAAACCAAGACGTCCTTGTCCTCTATTTAGTTTGGTTCAATACTACTCAGGTGATAGGGACGTATATAGGGATTCTAACCATAATTAGAAGTGGTAAAAAATGTTTTATATTATAACAAAAACCCCCATAAGTTACAACTATGTCTCTTCCGCTACCGTGGGGTGAGGTCATGAGAACGGACCTTTTAGGGTACCTGTCTCCTCGGACCACCCGACGTCAGGTACCCCAACGTCTCTCAGTCTATGCTGACTCGCTGAAGGGAAAGTGAAAAGTGAAAGTGCGTAACCTATTCCTTTACCGTTGGGTGAGGTTACAAGAACGGACCTCTTAGGGTCCCTGCCCCCTCGGACCACCCGACGGTAGATACCCCAGTGTGTCTCAACCTGCGATGACTTCACTGAATCGTCGTCGTCGTCGTTGTTACAACTATCGGAAAGAATAATTTTAACAATTTCTTTCGATTACTGTATTTTTAGTTTTTATAATGTGATTTAGTGTCTTTGTCTACAAACAAACTATTTACGAATGGTTTTTTACTAAATTTTTTCTCTTCTTGTGTTATAGTTATTCTCCTTATTTTTCCTTGTGGTGATACTCTTGATACCCATAATTTGAGTGTCATCTTATCCGAATTGTTAAGAAACGGACTATTATAACTTTTTAATTTCCTTTACCTGTGTAAAGAATGTTATTAACGAATGGTTTTATCTGAGTTCTTCTCTATATTTTAGACTGATCAGGATACAGGGAAACTCTGTCCTTCCTTCCTCTATCCCGTGTTGACAATTTCTTACATCTCTTCCTGTGTCGACAAACTCTTTTTTCTATCCTACTTTGACCGACCTTGGTCGACTTTGGTTATCCCGCAGGTTGTACCAGACCCGTAACTGTAAATCGAATATACGGAAGTAATCTTATAGTTTCTCATGTGAGGGGGAGTACGATACTGTTAAGGTCCCGACTTGTATTTTCCGGTTTTTCACCCGTTACCGGACTGGGGATCTTTGGGGAAGGGGAATTGTTCTTATAAGGAGGATGAGTAATTGTACACTTTTACAGCAACAACAACAAATCAGTAGGTCAGTACAAGTTAAGAATCGCTGAGGTACACGACGTCGTAAGGTCCGGAGGAACAGGGAGTGGTAGAGGGTCTCAAACGGGTTCTAGTACAAGTACTGTAGCCACTGTAGACGGGTCGGTAGCGTAGGAGACTACGGGAGAAGAGGAAGGAGGGAACTAGAAAGGGCCGTAGTCCTTGAAAAGGTTACTCAATAGACAGACGTAGTCTACTGGATTTAAGACCTCGAAGTCGTAGTCAGGAAGGTCACTTATAAGTCTCAACTAGAGGGAATTCTAATTGTCCAAACTAGAGGAACGACAGGTTCACTGAAAGTCGTCAGAAGAGGTCGTGGTGTCAAACTTCCGTAATTAAGAAACCGCAAGACAGAAGAAATACCAGGTCGAAAGTATAGGAATGTACTGGTGACCCTTCTGGTATCGGAACTAAGATACCTGGAAACAACCTTCTCATTACAAAGACGAAAAGTTGTGTGACAGATCCAAACAGTAGCAAAAGGACGGTTCTTCGTTAGCAGAAGACTAAAGTGTCGACGTCAGTGGGAGGCGTCACTAAAACCTCTGGTTCTTCTCCTTTATATAGTGATGAAGGTGGAAAAGAGGAAGATAAACAGTACGTCATTACCCCGGTCTACGGTACCAGAACAATAATAATAAAGAATTATAAATCAGAATCCGACAGAGAAAGTAAGAGGAGGAAGTGGGAATAGTTCTCAGATCAAGGAAAAGAAGAAGACCGTAATCTTATCGTAGTAGGTGTATAGACTCCAACAACTACAAAGAGACCGGTGAACAATGAGTAGGTCGGTTCGTAAAGAGTACTACACACGTACACTTAAATGGGTCGGGTATTTTGATTATTTGGTTATGGAACCCCCGTCGAGAGTGGTAGACTCTACGGACGTAAGACTACTACCTGACACATAGAGGGACTGATTTGACAGAGTGAAATGAAACCGAAGGAGAACTAAAAAGGAGACATGTTTCGTGTTCTAGGACTAACCGTAGGGTCCTACTTACAATTCAATATTCAGTCGAAAAAATGAGAGGAGAGAGTAAAAGGAGTTGTCAGAGAAGTCAAGAAGAAACGAAAGACTTCAAGGGTGTTCCGTTTAAGGTCTATCAAAAGTGGTTTTATATTGTTTATTATAAGAATTGATTAATAAGATCTTATATATTTTTCTATTTTATTATGTACTTCCATTCATTACTCTATCAGTAGTTGAACTAAGGTGTTGACTATTTCTGTAATTTTATTTCTTCTAAGTAGGAATCGTTTGATTTCTACGGTGTTTCTACTTTTTTGATTTTTGTTTCTAAGTTTTTTGTATTTATTTTATAATCGTTTATTCTATATCGTCATGTAACTTTTCTATTTTATAACATTATAGAATCTAAATAAACTTCTAATGTAACCGAATTAATTAATTATAATATTTTTTCAATTCTCTTAAAGAAATTGAACTATTCAGTATAGATTTTTATACGTTTATAGTGAGAAATTATTACTTCATTACTATCAAAGGAGGGAATCGAATCCTTACACTTACCGGTGACAATTATTGAAATCAGTAGTGTCATGATCGTCCCGTAACGATTAAGTGAGTCAATTCAAGTCAAGTCAAGTCAGCGAGTCAGTACAGGCTGAGAAACACTAGGGTACTTGACGTCGTGTCATCCGGAGGGACAGGTAGTGGTCGAGGGCCTCAACTGAGTTTGAGTACAGATAGTTCCTTTCGTATTATTTATCGTATTTTTAATCTATCCTTCTTTAAAAAGTTTTTTATAATAAAACTATATCATACTAACAAATTCGTCTTTTAGTTTTATTGTATGTCTATTTGACAATCTTTTTCATCGACTTTAACTCTTAAAATAATGTACGTTTTGATTAAGTACTTACGGTTAAAATGATACATAGTTTATAGATCTTCAATTACATTGTTTCCTAAAGTTCTGGAAATAAATAATCATAAGTGTTATATTATTTCTACAATTTGGGGTAAGTAACGTGTTGACTAGCCATAGACTCGTTACAAAACGTTTTCTAACATTACGAGTTCTTGTCTGTTCTCATAGAACTCTCTCTCATAGTTTAAACCTCTTACACGAGATAGTGAATAGACCTAAATAGTATTGTGGTTGATATGTTCATTGTCCCATTGTTCCTTCTTTAAATATTTTGACATTGTTTTATCTCGGGAGTTTTTCTTTACGATATACATAAACAATGGTTCTAAAAATATATGTCGCGATGTTACGTAACTGTTTTCCCACTACAACTTCAAACCATAACTACACCCTTTTTTATAAACACTGAGAAGAGGTTTATACGTTTATAGTTAATGTGTACCTAATTCTTCGATTTCAAGTTTACATTTTGTTATTTAGTAGTTCTTCAATTATATCCTGTAAATTTTTTACTAAAACTGAAATCATTTCTAAAGAATTATGATTTTCACTTTCAATATTTATGTATAAGTTACTTTTCTAAGGGTAATTTTTTTATCCTTCTTATTAGTTACAATTTCATCTCGATGACTTTGAAAGTATGGGACGACCACCCATATGTTTAATGTAGTCTGCGATTTACCCATACACTGGAGTCGGGTACTTAAGGTGAAGAAATATAAGTGTACTATCCTTACTTATATAGACTCGGAGGTTTCTGTATTAGAAAACAAATATTGTCACCATAAACATTAGTAAGGTTTAATACAAAATGAGTTGACAGATAATTGACATTTTATTTCGTTAATACCATACAAATGTTTCACCTTATGATATGACACTTCCTTTAATTATTTGTCAAAATCGTTGTTGTGGGTTCTTATAGTGTATCACAACCAATCACTTTCTATCCGGTTTTTGTCACTTATACGTTCAGTTACGTATTTCTAGTTATTATCCGTTCGTCAAATCCTGTTGTCTTCAGTCTCTCATCAATCGATAGTATCCTACACAAAATTTCCATGTCGTCGTATTCCTTCAGAAGACTACAGATAAAATATAAGACACAAGAATCAGAACAATCACCAATACACTTACATCGTTTAAATATTTTTTCTTTCGATATAACCTGTCATACGAATATTAAACATACGAAAAAGAATAGTTAACGGGAAGTTATTTTTTATTGAATCTTTTTTGATTGTATTTTTCTTAAATTCCGATCTTAATAATCTAAATTTTTAGTTACGATCGAGTTATTTATTTTGAGATTACGTCTGGACGAATTAACTGACTTAGGAACTTCCTTTTTTAGTGATTATTCTAACTAGAGTAAGAAAGTGGAACTACACTGAGATATAAACATCCCTACCAGTAAAAGTTCTACAAAAAGGAGACGGGAAGTAAGAGAGTGGTAAATGTACACTTCAAGGATTCAATGAGTACCACATGGTAAATTTCCATTATTAGTCAGGTCAAGTCAGTGAGTCAACACAGGCTGAAAAACACTGGGGTATTTAGCGTCGTGTGGTCCGGAGGGACAGGTAGTGGTTGAGGACATCAAGTGAGTCTGAGTGCAGGTAGCTCAGGCACTACGGTAGGTCGGTATAGTAGGAGACAGGAGGGGAAGAGGAGGACGGGAGTTAGGGAGGGTCGTAGTCCCAGAAAAGGTTTCTCAGTTGTCCGATCAGTTTGTATTAAAAAGTAATAGAAAGTACACTTGAATAAAAGAGATACTAAAGGATATTAGAGGAAATAGGACCTCGACCAACATTCTACCACTATATAACGATAAACCAAAGTCAATTCGTACTTCTTATTCAGACAGTAAGTCTTAAACCCCTAATCTTATTTTTAACGTAAATAATTGACTTTGGGGAGATGACCCTAAACCTTGTGTTCGAACCAATTATTAGTCTATTATTAATCTAGTTATTATTAATCTAGTTATTAATTTAGTTATTATCAATCTAGAAGAAAGTCGGTACCAGGTCGTTCACATGTAGAGGAAGTGTAAAAGTGATATAGTCACTCACCGATCTGGTATTTGAATAGGTCACTAGAGAGTCAGGTAACAACTTTTATGGTAGTTTATCACAGTGTTTAGTTGTCTTATATGGAATTGTTAAACAAGTACGATGTTCCTACTTTAGACTACGTACTTAAGAACCTAGTCTCATCTTGTCTATTCCGGATATAATTGTGGATACTACATCGTAGTTCTCACAGGATTTGGTTGTAAACAGAATTATGTAAAAGAGTACGGTCTTTTATAAGATGTTAAGATTACTAATTAGTTATAACGTGCATGTTCGACTAGAATACCATTATTTACTTGTGACTTTTCCATAACAGGGAATTAAGGGACAGTTATCGGAGTATCCAGCCAGAAAGTTATTGGAGTCTATACGTCTACTATGGTGGGAATACCGTCTTTCACTTCTTCTTAATTTCTCGTAGAACTACTTTCACTTTCTCCTCTCACTTTTTCGACCGAATTCAAGTTGTAAGTCTTTTGATTCTAGTACCGTAGGCCAGGGTAGTGGAGTACCGTTTATCTACCCCTGTGTGACCTTTGTCACCGACTGAAATAAAAAGACCCGAGGTTTTAGTGACATCTACCACTAACATCGGTACTTTAATTTTCTGTGAATGAGGAACCTTCCTTTCAATACTAGTCGGATCTATCATATTACTTTTCGTCTCTATAACGATACGGTTGTTTCGAGACAGATCAGTTCCGATACCAAAAAGGTCACCAGTACATACCTACACTCTCAACCTGACACTTCTTTTGACTCGTGGCTTCTTAACCACGAAAACTTGACACCACAACCTCTTCTGAGAACTCTCAGGGAACCTGACGTTCCTCCAGGTTGGTCAGGTAGGATTTCCTCTAGTCAGGACTTACAAGTAACCTTCCCGACTACAACTTCGACTTTGAGGTTATGAAACCGGTGGACTACACTTCTCAACTGAGCAACCTTTTCTGGGACTACGACCCTTTCTAACCCCCGTCCTCCTCTTCCCCTGTTGTCTCCTACTCTACCAACCTACCGTAGTGACTGAGCTACCTGCACCCAAACCCACCTGAGGCCCTCAACGACAAGCTGTCCCTCCGGACCGTACGACACCAAGTACCCCAGTGTTTGTCAACCTGCACTGACTCGTTGACTTGACTTGACTTGATGTATCTATATTTCCGTATTTTTTGTTTACGAGTTCTACATTAGATATTGTTATACTTTTATCATTTTCACAATCAGCGAGTCAACACAGACTGAAAACCATTGTGATACCGGACATTCGGATGGTCGTAGGAGACAGACACTTCAAGAGGTCCGTTCTTATGACCTTACCCATTGGTGAGTTCACGACAAGTTAAGAAACGAACACGACGAATCTATTTGTCTACAATCCTTGTCCTTTCTTTACCTTACTCAGAAAAGGACCGTGATCTCGGGTAGTTTCCTAGTTATGGTACCACATTAATTCTTCTGTAGGTCCAGTTTTTGAATGTGTCGAGACACCTTAACGTGTTGACAGACACTATACTATACCAATGACAGACTGGTAAATAGACGGAGGAAGGTCACCGGACGACACACTTGTAGTATTTCTGTCACCATCTTTTTTCTTTTGTTAGGGGTTTACCTTAGTCAATACGTTTCGGGGTGTAGTTGTTTCGTTCCGAATTATATATTGTTCATGTCAAAGTCAAAGAAAGTCAGTACACTGGAAATTGGTCAGATCGACCTTAATGGACCAGTCGCAATCACTCCATTAGTAGGGGATTTTGGAGGAAACAGGGGAACTCCTTCCACTGAATCGGAATTTTTTTAAGTGAAAAGGGATTATTTGAAAAGAGACGGGATAAGGGTGGAAATTTTTGGAGAGGAAAAGATGTTGAGAAACCTCGAGGAAAAATAAACCATCCACCCCACGAAGCACTAAATACCTAACAACTTATTTCGGTTAATCTAGAAAAGTAAATAAATCAGCTTAAACGAAACGAGTAAAAAATTGTCGTCGTTCGTTTGTATACCACTCCTCCAATTCAAGTCGGGACTTTTCTCTGATGTCAAACACACTCCAAGAACCCGTACGTATTGAATCCGTCCTTTTGTTTGTTTAGGTATATTCAAAACAGACAACATTCACAAGTAGAAGGTTTCTCGTTTTAAAACAATATAAACTTACAGAAATACATTCCACGTTATTCAGACAGTAACAAATATCCTTAAACCAGTTCTTCCCAGGTTCAAAAGGTATAAAGTTTCTCTTTTTGTTAAGAGTTTATCGTTTAGTGTAGTCTTATTTATAATACTCTACGTGTTATACTGATCCGTTTTATGTTATGCTGATCCGTTTTATGTTATACTGATCTGACATATGAGAAGTCTCGTTTTTATAAGACTACCAAAATTACTAGAAAAAGAGGTCTTAAGGGACCGGACAGGAAACTGGTTTTCAAATTTATGAGAGAATCCTGTCAGTTACATACAAAAGGTACACCTTAAAGTAAGTCGTTACGTCAGTGGAAAGTACGTCAGATGTTCCAGAATCCTCTCACCATGACCTATGTATTACAATAGTTGAAGAAGTCTAGGTAATCGGAAACCCTGGACAGTGGAGAAGTCGTGGTACCTAGTGACACGAGGAGGACTGGGAGAGACGAGGAGAAGATTAGTGGTATTCAGGTTGAATAGGGGTGTAAAAGGACACATTCGAGTAAGTTTATCTTTATCGTCGACTTATTAACTGGAGAATTTAGGTTTATATTACGACCAAGTGTATATATAACAATGTGGGAAGTAAAGAGGAATACATGAAACCGTTGAGAAATCTTTCCTCCAAGGAACTGTGTGTCGAATATACATAATTGACAAAATTAATTACACTTATTATAAACTCTCGCGTGTATATACTCAATAATTTTAATTATTTAAGTCAATTTATGTAGAAACACGAACGGTGAGAGGTAACTGTGAATCTACAATCACAACTATGTTCCCTCGACATAGTTGAGGGAACTATGTCGTTTATCCTAGGAATCGGACCTCTAGTTGACTCCTCTCCTTTTTCGAATTCTGAGTACATCGGTCTTAAAAATCTTGTAAAAGATGGAAATAGATATCCTTCACAGGTCCGTTTTAAGAGACCGTCGTCCTATAAAGGTCTGGGGTCACTTTAAAGATATTCTAGGGAATTTTACACTCTCTCTAGGACAATAGTCAAGATGACACAGTCATTTTAGATACCGTAATGGTGACTGAAACTGTGACAAGGTGTGTTATAATTCCGTCACTGGGTTCTCGTCAAACAACAACAAGACAACGAGTCAGTACAGACTGAGAAAAACTGGGGTACTTGACGTCGTACGGTCCGAAGGGACAGGAAGTGATAGAGGGTCTCGAACGATTTTGAGTACAAGTAACTCAGTCACTATGATAGGGTGGTAGATGGAGTAGGAGACAACAGGTGGGGGGTTGGGGTGGGGAAAGGAGGATGGGAGTTAGAAAGGGTCATAGTCTCAGAAAAGGTGACTCAACTGTGAAGGGTAGTCCACCGGTTTCATAACATCGAAGTCAAAGTTGGAGTCAGGAAGGTCACTTATAAGTCCTAACTAAAGGAAATCCTACTTGACCAAACCAGAGGAACGACAGGTTCCCTTACAGATCTCAGAAGTTGTGGCGTCAACTTTTCGTATTAAAGGAACCGTGAGTTGGATAAAATACCAGGTTAAGAGTGTAGGTATGTACTGATGACCTTTTTAGTATCGAAACTAATACGAAAACAGTCGTTTCACTACAAAGACGAAAAATTATGAGACAAATCCAAATAATATCGAAAAGAAGGTTCCTCGTTAGTAGAAAATCAAAGTACCGACGTCAGTAGTAGGTGCCTCTAAAACCTTGGGTTCTTTTATTTCAGACAGTGGTAAAGGTAACAAAGGAGTATATAAACGGAACTTCACTACCCTGATGTAGGGTACTAGAATCAAAAATCTTACAACTTAAAATCCGGTTGAAAAGGTGTGAGGAGAAAGTGGAAGTAGTTCTCCGAGAAATAAAGAAGAAGTGAAAGAAGAAGTGAAAGACACCACAGTATACGTACAGACTCCATAACTATAAAGAGGACCGTTAGAACTAAGGTCGAACACGAAGTACTTTATAGATATTCAAAAAAGGATAAAAAAAGGAAAAAAACAAACATCACGTTATAACATTAAATATTCTTTGTATGGACTAGTAGATCTACTGGTTTTATATAAAGAGTATATAAAATCCAGAAGTGGGTTCTAAGGACCGAGTACTGAGGGGTTTGGGAACTGTAGGGGAATTACTATTCTCGTTACTCTCGTAGAAAAAAGTATTGTAAACCAGAGATCAAGAGTCAACTGTATTAAAGTCTCAGTATTTCCACTTTACTCACAAAACGATAAGTGTCATTATGGGAAAGGTGGTGTTGACTCAAATACAGTTACTCCACTAAAAACCATACCCCCGACCAAAGGTTCCCTTGGTTGGTCTTGTCTAAAATTGAAAGTCAGAGTGGAGATCAAATACCCCTCCCCGCTCCTTGTCCTCTCACCTAGTTAGTGATTACCGGTTACTACATCGATGTGAACGGATGTATTAATAGAAATATTTTTTGGTTTCCTCTTCCATGGTTCTCGAAGATTCAACTCTTTAGTCTGGGGAAGTTACATGGTGGTATGACCCGGTGTTTAAGGTACTCCTGTCTACGAGGATATTTACCGTTGGGTGAGGTCATAAGAACGGACCTTTTAGGGTACCTGCCTCCTCGCACCATCCGATGACAGGTACCCCAGCGTTTCTCAGCATGTACTGATTCATGGAAGTGAAAGTGAAAGTGGATAAATCGGGAAGTAGACCGTTTTTCTAAACATAGAAAATGATAGGGATCATTATTAGGTCTTTAGAAAGTTCATATACCCAAGAGACTCAAGACACTCGACGAGATGGTTTAGTTAGTTGGGTTTCTCTCCCAGTACCTTTTGAGACCAAATATCGACCATGGAGTCTTCACTTTCATTAACTCGAAGTTTAATCTCCCACTAAAACACCCTTCCCTGACTCGGAAGATGTCACCTTGGACTACGACGGAGGTCCATCAATCTCAGTCTGACTCGACTTAACATTGTGGGGGGGAGTCACCCCAGGACTCATATCAGACCACCACACACCTATTAGGGATACGTGTGTGTATACAACGTTAACAAATAGTATTGGTGATTACGTATTATTATATAGGGTAGGAGAACGAGAAATTAAAAAGGTTGATGTCACCACCCTCTGTTACATCAATACCATTTATTGTGTTCTATGTCTCAAATTTTGTAATTACAGATATGAATATTTAGAAGAATAGGAGTTCCTTACCTTCAGGTAGATTTTATTTTGACATTATAAACAAGACAACTTTTAAACCGTAAATACTATTAGTCTACTGTACTTCGTTAAATACCCAGTCAAATAAATTTTAACTTTTTACAGGTTTACATTACTTTACAATAGTTATAATACGAATTAGTGATTATAGAATCTTATTGTTGAAAATATTAATTTTTTTACCATTTTAAAAAGTCGGTCTATCATACAGAGTATTTTATCAAACTATACTCAGTAAAAGTTTTTTTTCATTTAGAATTTTCTTATCCTTTCTGGATATTCTATTTAATTGAAGAGTTATATATATAGTAATCAATCTACTACAGTAATCAATCACAAGAATCACTGTCCTTAGTTAAGATCTACTGAATTTGGTTGTTCCTTAAAAAAATATTCCTTGTTCTCTTTCTAACCCCTTCGACCGTCTTAATTCGTCATCTTTGAACTCCTGAGAACTTTAATTGTATATATACGGACTCTTGATTCTCAAACGGAACGGATCAATCAGAGGCGGAGACAGTAGTGGAGAAGAAAGGGGATGTCACCAGGAATGACTAGTACTGAGACAATAGTCGACCAGTGGGCCGTCGTTACTCGACAGAGATCACTACACATCTTCCTCCTGAAACGGGGGACACAAAGACTCCATTTGCAAGTTTCCCTTTATCTTTTATCAGAGAATAACTCTGATGTGAGTCACCTTTTCTCCACTAAGGGAAATTTCTTTAGTCCATAATAATCCTGTCTAAGCACGGTCCTTCGGGGTGCGATTACTTTCTTGGGAAATCTTTCAGTTATAAAAGACACCAGACGTGTACCCTTATTTTAAAGATAACTTCCCTACAACAGTTGAACTTGAAGTAATTATTCGTAAGATACAGTCATAAGATTAAACTTCAAGTAAATGAGAAACACATACAAAGAAAGGGGAGTTTCGATGTTATTAAATAATAACTCTTATTCGATTTGTACAAGAGTAGACTTTCTACTTATCGAACGGATGACGAATAGTCGATTTTGGTCAAACACCTTTTATAAGTTATTTGAAACCTTTAGATAAAATAAAAGATTTCTTGTCATAGAGTCGGGGACGTAAGATGAATGACCTTTTGATTAGTGTGGTTGTAAGAGGTAATCAAAGTTTCAGTATACATGATAAAGGAGAAAAAAAAAAAAAAACAGTACTTTTTTAATAATTGAGGGACTTTAAAAGTCACGAAAATAAAAAAAGGTGAAACTGATAAAGAAACCTGTCAATTTATTGATCTAAACATTTATATTTACAACTGTTAAAAAGAAATAAAACCCCCTACTTCTAATTTGGTCTCTATTTTAGTTGATATAGTTCCTTTAGGACAATAACAGTTCTACATGAATGATTTATTTATTCTAGTTAATAAAAAGTAATATGACTGAGACTAATACTATCTTTTACATCCATAACATTTTTTATGTCCAATCGATTTTGGCATTGTAACTATCAAACAAGTCCCTTTACTGAGTCTTTGTAGTCTATTATCCCTTCCTTCATCCAGAAGATCTTAATTTTAAAAGATACATTTAAGTATAAGTTATCCCCTTTCTGTTTTACTGAATTCTAAAGTCTCAGGTTTATGAAGTGTGAAAGTCTACATCTTTATTATTTTTAACGACTAAAGTACCCTATTCAAACTAAAAGAAGTTTGACGTTCGGAAAAAGGTTACTTTTTGAACTAGGTTTTGGAGTGAATCTTCAAAAATTAGGGTAAGACGTTTGTAAAACTCTTAAACCTCTTTCGTTCATGGGAGATGAGGACGAAGGACAGAGTTTAGACAAGAATCCCGACGAAAAGTTTAGAAGATTTTCGGTTCTCACAACTTAAGAAGTTCATCACACAAATAGTTCATTCCAACGATAAAAAAAAAAAACGTTACTACGGTCGTCTAAGAATCCGACAACTTCTGTTAAATATTATACTGTAAAATTACACAATTAGTCCCTTCCTAACGTAAGTATTGTGAAACCATACCAAATATCTTTTTAAGTCATACGAAAAGTTTATGAAGTTACAATTTATGTCATTAAAAAGTGGATAATGTATAATATACACTCTTTTAAAACAATAATTACAAATATCCTTACAATTAAAAAATTACAATGAGACTTTTGTTCAGTACTTTCTTTGTATGAAACAATACACAGGATTCTTAGTAAAAACACCTGACCCTTTATGGACGTAATAAACAAACTTTTTGTTTTGTTCTTTATTGACTACTGTACAGTGACCGAATTTTTTTTGATTGTCACTTCGTTTTGTAGTTTAATTTTTATTGGTCTTTTGTCTTATATTTACTTTTGTCTTTAGTAATGAATTTTTATACAATGGAAGTAATTACTCGTCTTTTGTGAATATAATTATTCATTTCCTCTATGTCGTTATCTTTTCATATTTGATAGAAGACCTTTGTCCAAGAATTTTAATCAAAATCACGTGACATTTCAAAACATACACCTTCAATATAAAAACTTAAAATTCTATAACCCTTATGAAGAATTACTTTACCGATAACTCATTTCACAAGATAAAAGACAATAATGAGGTAATAAAAAGATAAAAGGTAAAATTATATAAAACAAAACACTATCATTTATTTTTATCAAAGAATTTTATTTTATACGGTACCTTTTATCGTATTATTAGGAAGATATTATAAAAAAAAGACTTTTCTTGGATCAACAAGAGATCTCGTATAAAGTCAAAAATATTATACAATACAATAAACGATTATATAGGTTCTAGAATCCGTCTTCAAAGACGTAGTAGAATTGAGGTAGACGAGACAAGAACGGTACAAACCGTTCTCAAAAATTTATGAGTTAAATTGATTGTTTTTTAATAATGAGGTGGTATGATAACTATAAACCTATAAAATAGAAGTTTTCCTTTGTAATATGATTTCTCCGTTGAACGAAACGGAAGATCATTAAAGGACACTAAAATCCTTTCTTTCCAAAAAGAATTTGATATAGACGGTTCAGAAAATATATGAGTAAACTCTTTAATTTTGAAATTCTTTGCGACCAAAATTGGATTATCGATTGAGAAACCGGTTTTCGGTCATCCCATTTTTAGTAAAGAGATTACAGTGACTAGGAGAACGTATCGTAGATCAAAAACACTATGACTTCTTGTCCAGAGGTCATTCTTTATATAAGGTAAAAGTGTAGTATTGACTTCCAATCGTAGTAATTGCACTCTTTTTTACGACGGTCTGAGGTCGAACTGTGACCCAGTTCATGACATCAAGTAAAAAACTTTTCGAAGGGTAGATCCACTAAACAGAAAAAGAGTGACGTTACTTGATTTTACAGTGGTAGATCTGACTTTTTCGGTGATCTTTTACCTTTTAAACTAATAAGTTTTTATTTTTACTTGGATCTGACCACTAAGTAAAGAATATACTATAATATGTACAAAGTTACGGTAAGAGGGTACCACCTAAGTACAACTACACACCGTTTTGGTTATGTTATAACATTTCATTATTATTATTAGTATTATTATTTAAAATTTTTTATTTTTTATTTATTTTTACTCATAAAATGAAACGACGTTTTCACATGATGGGTACTGAAGTTTTTACTTTAATTTGTTTTTCTTTCTAAAAGAATGAAAGATCACAAAAATCTAGGAGAGACGGTAAGAATGTTCGTCAAGAATCTTTATGACAAAAGTACAGTGCAGGACCAATAAAGTGATTACAATAAATTCTATACTACGTTATAAATGATTTATCGAGTGTAAATTAAATTTTAATTAATAAAATATACAAATGAATAATTATACAATGGTTAATCTTCATTTACACCAATAAAACTAACATAGTCTTAGCCAAACGGGGATCAGTGGTAGTCTAAAAATATTTTTATTCAATCGGTAAATGTACCCTCCTGATCACTTATGTGAACACTTAGCGGAGTTTTTTTAATCCATCATATAGTTATTTTTTATTTATTTAATTTTATGTGACCGATGAGTCTATCCTAAAATTTTGAAAAGAATTAGTTTTGACAGTTTATATAATAAAATTTCATACAGTATTTAATACAAGAATGTGTATTCTTGAACACATGAATACTCGAATACTTTGACACTTGAAAAGTTTTGAACCTTAAAAACTTATAAACTTTTATAAAAGTATTTTTTCGTAGTAATGTAATAGTATATTTAATCAATTAACTTCTATGATTTAATATTGTAATGTTCCGATGGTCAAATAAGATAAGTTTACATTTATATCTCAAGACAAGTATAGAAGTAATACGTAAACTAATGTTTCATAAATTTTATTTTTTCTTAAAGGAATGTTCTCAAACTGAATTACCCATGGGTGTCAATTGGTTGACGTTCCAATGTCCCGTCAGGAGGTGTGACGGTTCAGTCGAGTTCAAAAGATTATGGTCATCGTCTAATGATCGAAGGATTTGATGGGAGTCCCTTTCTGAATGACTAGTGTACCTTTCGTTAATAGGAGTATCAATACAAATAATATTCATTTCCTATGTTTAATCTTCGGCGACTTCCTTTTCTGTGTATCCCGTCAAACCCTTTTGGGTTGACCAGTGAGAAAGAGACACCTCAGTGTCTGACAATATAGAAGGGGTGATACCGTAATGTCTGAGTGTCTCCTGACGGTTGGTCTCTCCGAGTGGACCTGACGTCACGAGTCTCCAAAATACTCCTAAGTTTTGTAATCGTAAACTAACTCAGCGACGAGTGACACAACTTGAGATAGAGAACAGGGAAGAGAGGAGGTCTCCAGACTTACTATAGCACACTGAAGTTCCAGAGTAGTGTTCAGTGGAACAACCGTATTTAATAGTAAATTAAGATATAGTATGTCGTATTTATTAGTCCTATTAAGATACACAAATCGTACTTACTGTTCTGTAACGATAAGAAACCCTTTACGGTTCCCAAACCTTCATCTGTTCCTACTTCCGTTTGAAGAAAAACCTACTACGGTGTAGGATTTTTGTACTGTCCTATTATCAAACTATAATAAGGAATGGATGTTTTGTACTCATCTCTTAATGTCGTTAAACGGTGAACTAAATTCGAATTTACTCATTCTGTAATTAGTTATTTTGGGATATTAAAACATATTTAATAACTCAATATATATACATATGAAGTCAAATTATTATAATTTAACTGTTATTATTTCCAAAATTTTATTCTCGTGTTGTCTTTTTTAGTAACTACTTTGACTAACATCGTAGATAAAAAGAGTGAGAAGGAAATACAATATCTAAGTCTCAATTCTAAAACTAAGTGGAAATTCTTTCGTTATAAATGAGTACACTGTAATTCGTTAGTGTCGAGAGAAATAAACTACCTTTCTTTCCCACTTTCTAATCAAAATTTTAGACATGTACTTACTTGTTCACTATTCATGATTCTCCTACTTGTTTAGGGTGGTCGTCTAACCGTTAGTCCGTCACGTGTCACAACTTTTATACCTAACAAATGTTCTAGCATAAAAGGTATATATTCAGGATTAAAAGGCGTCAAATAACACTAGGTGTGTCAGTTTCCGAAACCGTATCAGTTATTTCGTCTTTATCTACAAAAAGACCTTGAGAGAACGAAAAAACTACTAGGTCGTCTACAACCGTTAAACTGGAGACCAAGGAGACGGAAAAGATTTTGGTTGAACTTGTAGCCCTTCAAGTGTCGAGTGCATAACGACTTCTGACCGAACCTCTTAAAACTCGTAAGGAAATGATCGTACACTCTACTCACGATAACACCTCATCAAACTCGTAAGAAACCGTAACAGAAAGAAACCCTAACCTTACTTTTGACTGGAAAAGGGTAGGACACCGGTGACGACTCAAAAGGTTTAAACGACCGTATAACTCACGTCGTGAAAGTGTCGTAGTAGAAAGTCCTAAACTTTATCGAGTTGACCTTAAGGTAGTGTAGGTGATCGAAACGAACATCACTACGAAAGATTCAGGGTGAACTGAAGTGTAAGGTCCTACAGACCGAGACCTACTCACTAGTGTGGTAGCACTAAAAGGCCCAGTACTTCTAGAAAAAACATGTCAAGAAGAAACATAAGAACGGTGGAGAAGAATTATAGAAGACGAAGACAATCCCGGTATGGTAAAGACAGGAACTAGTTCGGATAGAAAAGTACTCTCAAAGGGGACCATAGAGATTAAAAGAGTTTTTCTAGAGATCAGAAAAGGTAAGACAACAAAAGGAGACAAAGAAACGTAACTAGTGACTTCTTCCGAAAGAATAGAGAAAAAAGATTCCAGGCAGATCAGTTCCGATCCCAAAAAGGTCATCAGTACATACCTATACTCTCGACCTGACACTTCTTCCGACTCGTGGCTCCTTAACTACAAAAACTTGACACCACAACTCTCAGGGAACCTGACGTTCCTCTAGGTTGATCAGGTAAGACTTCCTCTAGTTGGGACCCTAAAGAAACCTTCCTTACTACGATTTCGACTTTGAGGTCATGAAACCGGTGGCGTACGCTTCTCAACTGAGTAACCTTTTCTGAAACTACGACCCTCCCTAACCCCCGTCCTCCTCTTCCCCTACTGTCTCCTACTTTACCGACCTACCGTAGTGACTGAGCTACCTACACTTAGACTCACTTGAGGCCCCAACCACTACCTGTCCCTCCGGACCACACGACACTAAGTACCCCAGTGTTTCTCAACCTATGTTGACTCACTGACTCGACTTGACTTGACTTCAGGAATAAATAAACTATAAAAAGGTTTTTACTAAACGTAATGATATTGAAATGGGGTTTTCTTAGGGTTACATATCTTAGTTCATATCGTTTACATGAGGTTATTGTAAAACCACAATTAAAGTACAGAGTGTACGTCATAAAACAGAAGACACTTACAGAGACAGACGAAAAATTCCGTTCGGTTGGACGTTTAAAGCAGTGTCTATCTTTTGATTTCAAATAACTCTTCGATAGACTAAAAACATACTTTATGTTCTTGTCATTGTGAACTACACTTCTATCGTTTACTCTATGTCTAATCTTTAAGACGAGTTTGTTTAAGACACACAGAAGTAATAGACGTGTAGCCACGACAACGGAAGATTGTCGGGAGGACAAAGGTACAATTCAGTCCTAACACACAAGTAACTTCAGTCCCCAAGAAAAATTACCGTACGAAAAAGTATTATATTTGTAGACATAGTCAAGTGTTACCTGTCAAACATTTCTACACAGTCTTCAATCAAGAGTACAGTGACGTACCAAAATATGGAACGGAGGACTCAAGTACATTAATCCCTCCAGTTTCTTTACCTCCTCTAAATTTGTCTCTACTTTCTAAAAATCTACACTATCTAAATACTTTCCTTTTGGTTACCATAAATAACGTAAATCTAATTGTACATTTCGGTATTAAAATTCTTTAATAATTATAACATAAATGATTATAAAGAATTCTCTCTTTTTACCCCTTATTAAAGGATGTTTTATGACTGGTTATAAACGGAGTTTTATAACTGGTTATTCTATTTTATCAAATAGTTGATCTTTATTCTTGTTAATTTAAAATCTTTGGGGTACTACACTATCTGAGTTTTAACTCATAAACTCAGTAAAAAATATTAATCAGAATATATATATCACTACCAGTGGACGAAAATCACATAACAGATTTTGATCGATACTCCAGTGATCTTCTTTAGTCTAAAAAGGAAAGACTCCTTCTCCAAATAAACACCGATAACAAAAGAAAATCCTAGGTAATCTATTAATTCATGTGTCGGTTACTAAAACTACAAAATGAACCCCAAAACGTGAGTCTATAATGTGATTTATGTGTCTTTCCCATTTTTAATACTAGCATGTTTTTAACGACTATAAAAATTTGAACAGTTCACAATGTATATTCTTCGATTTCTTATTCTTTTATTTGATAGAGTTCCTTTTTTTTTACTTTTTTTCGTTTTCCCAACAGACTCCTCCTGTTGTTTATCGACTCCTTCCTTTTCACTTGCCGTTCACATTTACCCTTTTTATATGGGTTGACTTTCGTAACGTCTCTCCTCCCTCCTCTTTATTCCTGAAGAATTTTCTCGTTACGTTTCTTTATCTCCTTTTGTTATCTTAGTCTTTCTGATCTCTAGAATAGTTCTTTTAACCTCCATAGTTTCATTGTAAAGTATGTTCCTTCCCGTGTTATTTTCTGTCTTTACAGTGCCCGCATTGTCTTCGTCTTCTCTAATTCTTTTCCACCGTTCTTATGTGTCTTGATATGTTTTGTCAAAATTATCGGGTCTATAGTTGTTACCCCACTAATAAGTGGATCTCGGTCTGTAGGACCTCACACCTCAGTTCACCCGGAATCTTTCTTAATGATCCTCGTTTCACTCATCGCCACTTCCTTAAAGTCGACCCGACAAATTTTAGGACTTTCTACGATGACGACTTCACAACGTGAGTCATACAGTCGTTTAATCTTTTGATCCACCACCGGTATTCTGACCTTTTCAAATAAAAAGTAAGGTCAGGGTTTCTTCCCGTTACGATTTCTTGTAAGTTTGATGGTATGTTAACACGAGTAAAATTTACGATCGTTCTAATACGAGAATTTCTCTACCATTATATTCTAGTGGAATGGACAGAGGACCCTTTGGACACACGTCTAGTTCTTCGTCGTCAATGTTGGTTTGTACCTTGTTGACTGACCAAGGTTTAACCTTTGTCTCAGGTTCAAACATGTAACAGTAAGACGAATAAATTGGCTATAGGTTTTATGTAGTACATTTTACAGACCGACCTACTTAGTGTTCGACCTTAGTTCTAAAGGTCCTCTTTGTAGTTATTAAAGTACATACGTCGACTATGGTGAAATTGTCGTCTTTATTCCTCCTTGATTTTTCGGAGATATACTCCCACTTTCTCTTCTTACCTTTTCGATCGAACTTTGAGTTGTAAGTTTTTTTTGATTCTAGTGTCGTAGGTCAGGGTAGTGAAGTACCGTTTGACATCACCCCCCTTTACCGTCATCACCTCTTCCTTTACCGTTGGGTGAGGACCTCTTAGGATCCCTGTCTTTTCGGACCACCCGACGGTAGATACCCCAGCGTGTCTCAACCTGTGCTGACTACACTAAATCGTCGTTTTCGTCACCGTCTGAAATGAAAGAACCCGAGGTCTTAGTGACACCCATCACTGTCGTCGGTACCTTAATTTTATACGAACGAGAGACCTTCCTTTCGATACTGTTTGGATCTGTAGTATAATTTTTCGTCTCTAGAGTGAAACGGTTGTCTCCAAGTACATCAGTTTCGATACAAAAAGGTCGTCAGTACATACCTACACTCTAAACCTAGTATGTCTTCAGACTCATAACTTCTTAACTGCTAAAACACCATAACCTCTTCTAAGAATTCTCAGGGAACCTGACATTCCACTAGTTTCACCAGTTAGGATTCCTTTAGTTGGAACTTATAGTAACCTTCCTGATTACGATTTCGACTTCGAGGTTATGAAACCGAAGGACTACACTTCTTGACTAAGTAACCTTTTCTGAGAGTACAAACATTTCTAACTTCCGTTTTCCTCTTCCCCCGTCGTCTCCTACTCTACCAATCTATCGTAGTGATTGAGTTACATGTATTGACTCGTTTGAGGTCCTCTATCACTTCCTGTCTCCTCGGACGGGACGACATCAGGTACCTTAGTGTTTCTCAGTCTGTTCTGAATCGTTCACTTGTTGTTGTTATTTTATAATTCTCTTATTACTGTGAATAGTCCTCTCATGTTCCTGTTAAGATACAGTATATTTAAATCTCTCATGTTTATTGATATCGTTTCTTGGTTCCCCATTCATTTTGACGAAACCAATTCACCTCTACCACTGGGTACCGAAATTCATTTATACTTTTTTTCCTTTTAATTAGTAATATCCGTATTTATTGTCCTCTGATACTCTTTTAGTTGGATGAAGTGGTCTACATCGCCTATAGAAATTTGTATATAAAACTAATACCCAATCAGTACGTGAGTTATTATTCACGTATGATTCTTTCGTTTTTACCTATAAATCATACTCTTAAAAATCCATTAAAATGATTATTTTGTAATTTTTTTCTTATTTCTGATTACCGTTAACGGTATTTAAATATTCCCCATTCCTACTTACGTCGAGTATTCCACTACGAATCAAAATAACCTGTGTACCTGTAATATCCCTATCTTTAACTTAATTAGTTAATAACCTACTAAAAACAAGTAAAAATCAATCGTTAATTAACTTTTAATGTGGAAACTTCCCAAGTCTCACCTTAGGATAAAACTTTAGAGAGTAGCAAAGAAACGAAGGTATTAAAGAACATCTCCATAGTAGTACTTCCAAGTTTTTACCGACCTAATGTGGACTGTACCCGAAGGGAGTACCAAGTTTTCCACTTCTTAGACGTCTGCTACTTCCTCTGGGTCCAAGTCAGGGACCCAACCCTACTAGGGTACCTCTTCCCTCACCTTTAGGTGAGATCATGAGAACGGACCTCTTAGGGTTCCTGTCTTCTCAGACCACCCGATGTCATGTACCCCAGTGTTTCTCAGTCTGTACTGAGTCACTGATTATGTATGTGTGTGTCCTAAGTCACGATCAAACAAGTGAGTGAATTTCACATCCAAACTCCTAACCCTTTCCGAGAAACGAGTGGGTAACGGAATGTACTTGTCCTTCCAATCAGACGAGTCTACTTGGTCGATAGTATTGTTGTGCTCGTGTGTCCAACCCTTACCCTTTTCTTGTATACGGATTCTTCCAGGTAGTTGGAAGTGACCAGAACAGGATTGTCAATACTTGATACCTTATTTCTTACCGTCTGTGTACATCTGGTCCAACTTTTCTAACGGGTGGGTCATACACGTTACACTGTACAGAAAGGATACCTGAATTCTGACTCCAGGTTTAGTATCAGAGGAGAAGGATTAGATAAGTATCTATGTCTATGTCTAATATTTCGAATCTTAGTAAAAAAAAAAGGAACGTATCGAAAGAGTCTCTTGAAATAGAACTACGGATCATCATTTTCTAAAATTTTATAAATCCATCGAAAGAAGACGGGGAACAAGACACACATAAATGAGTCAAAGAGTCAGCACAGGTTGAGAAACACTGGGGTACCTGGTAATCCATCGGACAGTCCTAGGAGACAGGTACTTTATAAGGTCCGTTCTTTTGACCTCACCCAACGGTAAAGGATTAGGTCCCCTAGAAAGGTTAGGTCCTCAACTTGGGTGTAGAAACCGTAGAGGACGTATCCGTTTACCTAAGAAATTGGTGACACGGTGGACCCTTCGGGTGAGGAATGAGGTACAGAGAGTTATAAACTGAATTTACGGATGACCAAGAATCATAGTATTTTAGAAAATAAAGATAGTATACTAAGTCTTACCATGATTCTTAGTCATCCATGAATTCAGGTTATAATTTTCTCTGTAGTTCATCTTCTTTTGATGGATTTATAATGTTCGACGGGGTTACATCCTGTCAAAAGACCCTTTTCAGATAGTGGGTAACATGGTTGAACATATACACGGTGAAGTCCTGAAGACCATATTCGTCTTAGTATCTCAGTTCACCGGTATAACATACATCGGTGGTTGCGTATATCTTAATACGTCCATCACTTCGATTTTGCTCTAAACTGTGTATGTCTCGTTCTTCGAACAAATACCTTTTAGGAAGATTATTAGTCGTTTTTTTCATCTGTCTTATGGTCACTCTCGTCTTGAAGAAAAGATAGTACTTATTTGAGTTATTACACCATATATATTAATTTTTACATGGTATGGTACGTTATTTTAAAATTATATAAAGACGTGGTAATTATCCTTAATAAAACTGTGGTTTTTCGTTTAGTATTCTTTTTCAAAGTCTATTATTATTTTCGTATGTAAGTTTCTGAACCTTATCTTTATTACTTATTCGAGAACTTAATATTCTAATTATTCGTTAATTATTTTAAATAATTATTTTTACCATCGTATATTTTTATAACTTTTTTATTAAAATTAACTTTATAAAGTTAAAGAGGGATTTATTATTTTATTTACATGTCTTACATCTTAAGTATCATATAAAGATTTATGTTTCATTAACTAAATTTTACATATACAAAAACGTTTTTTCATTTTCAAAATGAATGTTTGTACTAAATTTATACTAAGTATGATACTTTATAGTTACTAAGACTACTATTATATTATCTTATTTTATTCTAATTCTTTTTCATTTCAACCGAAGATCGAGAATACTAATTCTAATTTTAAACCCATAAAGTACTCATCTTAAACACAATTTCTACAATTGTTCCCTTTACAACCGTTTCATTTTACAATTGTTTCAGTTTCAATCAAGATTTCCTTTCGTTAAACAGACCTTTACCAAACACCTACTTCAGTCAGTTAAGTCAGCGAGTCACCACAGGCTGACTGTGGGGTACCTAACGTCGTGCGTTCCGGAGGGACAGATAGTGGTTGAGGGTCTCAAATGAGTCTAAGTACGGGTGACTCAGCAACCACGGTGGGTTGGTGGAATAAAAGACATTACTCACTCCATATACTATAATTTATCAAAATAGAATTGATCACATATAACAAATCTATCACCCCTCGGTACTTGGTAACAACTCTTTCTATCTGTTTATCGACAACGATTGTTAAAATATTGTAAAAAATAATAACTTCTATTATATACAACGATTTACTTTTAGACTATACTTATAATCTTTTATTTAAGTGTAAAAACCTACTGACTCGTGTTACGTAATTAAGGTCCTAGTAAAAGGTTGTAATTTTAGATACTGACTTTAAATGAATACGTTTACTATATATTTTGACAAATACTATAAGATTAAAAAATAATAGTACTAAATTTTCGTTTTGTACAAATACTAATAAGTAAATATTTTTGTCTTTAAAAGAAAACCATCAATTTTTGGTATATGGAATGTTTCTCATAATTATAAATATTACACAATTCTTGATTTCAATTTGGTTAAAAAGGTTATAAAGACACCATTCTACTGTAATAAAAATATAAGTGACTATTGAAAAATTTAAAATTTTCTTTAAGACTTGACAAATATATATATAAACGATAATCATCAGTCGTTATTAAACTAAAAAACAAAAAATGTTTAGGAAGAAATCACTGTGAAAAGTTGTCTCAAACTCTTAACCTCTGAATCTTACAAACGGAATATTCTTTATACTAATACAATTGTTTTCATTTACATTCCTATCAGTAGTTCAAAATTTCAAGTTGAAGACTAAGTTGTAGTGTCTCCGTAATTGTCTTATTACTATACGAGTAGGTACAAATGTAAATACACAAGTACACACAATACCCTCGGTCTATAATATCAGAATCTTTATTTTATGTTAAAACAATTGTGACATATTACCCGTTGGAAATGTTGCAGTAAGGGTTTTGATATCTCAACTGTTCTTAAAGTACAATATCGAAAAACTTTTCATGACAATTGGGTTTATATCGTAAGTTAAGAAATAACGTACAAAAGGACGATACAACGAGTAACTTCTAGTGTGTAGGTAGGATGTTGTCGTTTGTAAATCTACCACCCTTTAAAGAACGGACAGATTAAACATTGTCTCTTGTAAATTATACTTAAGGTGAATATTAACCTGATCGTCGAAGTAGTTCTTTTGGAAGATTCTAAGAGATTTGAACTTTTTATTATTAAGTTATTTATGATTTAAAGGACGATACACACTTCGTAACGCTATCACTATCCCATAAGGTTGACAGACGAACATGTAAAAACCGGACTAATAATCTTCCTAAAAAGTAGTTGTTCGAAGAACGAGGTATGTACAGTTTGGAACAAAATCGATGTGATAGGTGTAACGAGATATACACCACTACGCACGTATGTTGTACCGGTGAACCAAGATACTAAGACCGACTATGGTCTTCAAGACTCCATCAGGCATATATTATGTTCAACTATGTTACCTACTATCTGTAAAAGGGTCTTTGGCAGAACGTCATCCCGTCGAACATTATGGAATCAAAGTCAAGTCAGCGAGTCAGCACAGGCTGAGAAACGCTGGGGTACTTAGCGTCGTGCGGTCCGGAGGGACAAGTAGTGGTAGAGGACCTCAAGTGAGTCTGAGTGCAACTAGCTCAAGCACTACGGTAGGTCGGTAGAGTAGGAGTCAGCAGAGGAAGAGGAGGACGGGGGTTAGGGAGGGTCGTCGTCTCAGAAAAGGTTACTCCGTTGAGAAGCGTACTTCACCGGTTTCATAACCTCAAAGTCGAAATCGTAGTAAGGAAGGTTTCTTTAGGGTCCCAACTAGAGGAAGTCTTACCTGACCAACCTAGAGGAACGTCAGGTGCCCTGAGAGTTTTCAGAAGAGGTTGTGGTGTCAAGTTTCCGTAGTTAAGAAACCGCGAGTCGGAGGAAGTGTCAGGTTGAGAGTGTAGGTATGTACTGGTGTCCTTTTTGGTATCGGAACTGATCTGCCTGGAATCAACCGTTTCATTACAGAGACGAAAACTTATATGATAGATTCAACCAGTATTGAGAAGAAGGTTCCTCATTCGCAGAAAATTAAAGTACCGACATCAGTGGTAGACGTCACTAAATTTTCGGAGAACTACTTTCACTTTCTCCTCTCGCTTTTTCAACCGAATTTCGAGTTCTAAGTCTTTTGCTTCTAGTACCGTAGGCCAGGGTAGTGAAGTACCCTTTATCTACCCGTTTGTCACCTTTGTCACAGTCTGAAATAACTAATAAAAAAAAACCCCCCCCGACCTTTATGGAATCAAATATTCTAGTATAGACAGAGAAATTTCGGATCAATTCACATAAAGGTTGATTGGAAGGGAATCTTTCTATAGTCATTATGGGTGTCAATGAAAAGTACTAGTTTTCCCTTTTAGACTACTTCGACTTCATCTCGTTAAGTCATCTGAAATGACTAATTTTAACGTTTCCAATGTATTTACAAATTAGTACTTATATAATGTTCTAAATAAGAATGGTGGAACGGATCCTCGGAACCTTTCCCGTGTGACCAAGGGATTTGAACTTCTTAGAGAACTACCAGAGAACATAAAGTCCGACGTACCATTTAGATGACCTATACAAGATAGAGGTTGAACTCCACCCCCCAGAATAAATGAATAAATAAATAAATAAATAACTATGTAATCGAAAGAGGAAGAAGGACAGACACATAAGGATTGTTGTACTGAATTGTGAGTTGAGTTTCAAATACTGTAAATAAGTGTTCTCCCATCTCTTCTCCTGTTCTCGAGTAGAAGAGGACACTCTTGAGGTTTTAATGTTCAACGACGACTTCTTGGTAGTCGTCCTCTTACAACCTAGGGTGGTTATTTTCTATGGGGTGTAGGTTCCCGTTTCCTCTTCGGGATCTTTCTACCATTGTCCCCACTTTAGTATAAATCTTAGTTTGAGGTATGGATGGTCTCTACGAGTCTCCTGAGTTTGTTTTGGAACACGTGTGGTTTTCTGACGTGTCTATAACTCGGTCTGGAGCGAAACTCACAAACCCACAGAGGACTCCTCCATGCCCGGTCGTCACCGGACGGTGTCCCCGTCCCCGAGACCTACGTTATCTGGACCCATACCGTATTCGGGAGAATCTCCTCCAGCGGTAATTGATGTGGTATCTCGGTGGTCTTGAATGTGTCCTGACCCCTTTGTTTGAGGACTTCCCCTGTTTGTCTTTGAACACACGTGGTCCTGAGTCCTCTTTCCTCATAACTTGGATGTTTTCTACCTGGGTCTGCATAGGCACTCACAGGTTCTCAGAGGTCACCTCCGGACCAACCGTCACCGGACGACGTCCAGCTCCAGTGCCTCACGTCGTCCACACGTACCCTGGAAAACTTCCTCCAGCGGTAAAAAAAGTAATGGAAGTGGTGTCAAACCAGAGTCCAGTTTGTTGTCCCTTCCTTGTGTTAGGGTAGGTAACTGTTTTTTAACCTAATTTCTAAATGACTTCTACCGGGGCGGGTAGTCTTGTTCTGGGTCAAAGGAGGTGTTAGTCAGAGAGGGTAGTCCTTCGAAGGATTCGGAGAATCGGAAGAGGTAGTCTTCCGTGTGTCTTATTTTGGTTTTAGTGTCTTTTAATTGGTTAGATTAGTGTACCTGGTGTCGGAACAGATTGAGTTACTTTGTTACTCGGTACGGTACATCCCGTTGGGTTATACCTGCCCAGTACCACCTCTCAAGACTGTTTTACATCGGGTGACCTCTTCCCTTACCGTTTGGTGAAGTCATAAGAATAGAACTCTTAGGGTACTTGTCATACTTTTCCGTTTTTATATCCTGTGACTTTCTACTTGAGGGCTCCAGTCACCCACGGTTTATACGATGACCTCTTCTGACCTCTTTATTGAGGTCTTTCTTACTTTTCTGTTTCGGTTTTGTTTTCGTTACAGGTTGACACTTACACTGAACACTACCTTCATTGTAGGGTACGACATTTTTTTGTTATGACGTATCCTTGGACCTTACAATTCAGGTCCTTAGTTCCGTTTGACCTTCACCAGTTTGTCCTCTACCGTTCTCACTTACTAATGTAAAATCCTTAGTCACTTAATTTTACCTGACCTTACCCACTTAAATTAAGACTACTGGTAATATAGAGGATGACACCTGTTCTTAGGGAATCTTCTTTACCTCATCGGGAGTGTCAGTTGTTTTTCTCAGATTTTACGTCAAAAACCCACGTCAGAGTTTTTACTGTCTTACTAGGGACAATTAGACGTTTCGTTTGATAAGTCATAATGTCATAAGGTTCAGATACGGGGTTGGTGTTTACGACTAAGATCTTGGACTTCAACTTACCAAGATACTTCTAGATGTTCTGGAAGATCTTCATTATGGGTTTTTTCTGCAGGATTAGTATTCCCCGACCTTACGTTTTCATCCTTCAGTTCTTTGTGGACTTCATTGTCCTTTAAACTGGTACCTCATGTTTTACTCCGTCCCGTTTATGATTGTCTCAAAAAACGTCTCTCTTATGTGACCAGTATCGTTTGTGGGGGAAGGTTGTTGTGTTCACTTTTCAGACGTGTACCTGTAGCGGTCTACCAGTTATGACTTTAGTTTAACTAATATAAGAAACGTGGACTTCTACCACTTCAAGACACGTCAGTCGTTTTTGTTCTGACCATCGACTGACACCGAATCTAGTACTTGAGGAATAACGGTTTTAGTTAGAATTTACATTCTTTCATCCCTTTTGGTGATCTCGTAAGTCCATACTGGATTTAATTTAGGGAATACTAATATGTCACCTTTACTGTTTATCTAAGTTCCCTAATCTAGAATATCTATCTCAAGGACTATTGAAACCTACCTCCAAACACTGTAACATGTCCTCCGTCCCTAGTTCTGGTATGGAGGTTTTTTCTTTACGTTTTTCCGTTTCACCAACAGACTCCTCAGGAATGTTTATCGACCCTTTTGTTCCCTTCGATTTCCGTTTACTCTTTTCTTTTCTATATCAGTAAACTTACGTCTCAAGGTTTCTTATAGTCCCTCTCTATTCTTTCGGAAGGGACCACCGAGTATCCAATTTCGCAGACGGACCTTACTCCCTCTGGACCCAAGCTAGGGACCAGCCCTTCTAGGGGACCTCTTCCTTTACCGTTGGGTGAGGTCATGAGAACGGACCTCTTAGGGTACCTCCCTCCTCGGACCATCCGATGTCAGGTGCCCCAACGTTTCTCAGTCTGTACTGACTCGCTGAAGTGAAAAGGAGTCACTAGTCACGTTTCTTTATCTCCTTCTGTTATATTACCCTTTTTGATCTCTATGGTTCCCTTGTAAAGTACGTTTCTACCCGTGTTATTTCCTGTCTTTTCCATACCTGGATTGTCTTCGTCTCCTATAATTGTTCTCCACCGTTCTTAAGTGACTTCGTGTTATACGTTTTAAGTATTACTGGGTCTATTGGTGTTACCACACTAGTGAGTGGATCTCGGTCTGTAGGACCTTACGTTTCGGATCACCCGAAATCCTTTGTAGTGACATTTGTTTCGATCACCTATACTACCTTAAGGTGACTTGATAAAGTTTAGGATTTTCCGTTCAACACTTTCAAGACGTGAGTTATTTAGTCGTTTAAACCTTTTGAGTCGTCACCGGTGTCCTGACCTTATCCAGTCAAAAGTAAAGTTAGGGTTTCTTTTCGTTACGATTTATTCAAGTTTGATGACTTGTAAACGTGATTAGAGTATACGATCGTTTCATTACGAGTTTTAAGAGATTCGGTCCGAAGTTGTCATGTACTTGACATTTGAAGGTCTACAAGTTCGACCTATATCTTTCCCGTTTTCTTACTCTCTAGTTTACCGGTTGTAGTCAACCTAGTAGTTTTTTTCGTTTGTGAGGTCTTTTTTTAGATGAAGATAAAATAACTGATACGTTTTCTGACTGACCTAGTATTGTTTTACACCTTTTAAGGAGTTCTTTACCCTTATAGTCTAGTGGAACAGAAGTAGGACTCTTTAGACTTACGTTCAGTTCTTTGTTGTCAATGTTGACCTGTACCTTTTTGTCCGACCCAGGTTTAACCCTTTCCTCATGTAGTTCCGACATATAACAGTTGGACGAATAAATTGAATTTACGTCTCATGTAGTACTTTTTACGGTCCGACCTACTTCGTGTTCGACCTAAGTTCTCCTTCAAGTCAAGTCAGTGAGTGAGTACAAGTTAAAAACGCTACGGTACCTGACGACATGTGTTCTCAAAGGACAGGTAGTGGTTGAGGACCTCGAATGAGTTTGGGTATAGGTAACTCAACCACTATGTTAGGTTGGTAGAGTAGGAGACAGTACGGGAAAAGGAGGGAGGAAGTTATAAAGTATCGTAGTCCCAGAAAAGATTAGTCAGTTAAGAAGGGTAGTCCACCGGTTTCATAACTTCAAAGTCAAAGTCGTGGTCAGGAAGGTTACTTATAAGTCCTGACTAAAGGAAATCCTACCTGACCGACATAGAGGAACGTCAGGTTTCCTGAGACTTCCCAGAAGAGGTTATGGTGTCAAGTCTTCGTAGTTAAGAAACAACCAGTCAAAAGAAATATCAAGTTGAGAGTGTAGGTGTGTACTGATGACCTTTTTGGTATCGAAACTGATCTACCTGGAAAAAACCGTTTGATTACAGAGACGAAAAATCATCCGTCAGATCCAAACAGTGTCGAAAAGAAGGTACCTCGTTCTCAGAAAATTAAAGTACCGACGTTATTGATAGACCTCACTAAAACCTCGGGGGGTTTTATTTCAAAATCCAAAGGTAAAAAGGGGACAGATAAACGGTACTTTACTACCCAGGCCTAGGGCCGTTAGAACTAAGGTCGAACACGAAGCAAGTCGGGTCGTAAAACGTATTATATGAGACGCATATTCAATTTCTTCGTCCCACTGTTATATGTCGGAACTGTATGAGGAAAGGGTTAAACCTTGGTTAGACAACAAAGTGCAAGTTAAGATTGACAACAAAGAACTGACGTATGTCTAAAGAGTCCTCCTTCCATTTCACCAGACTAAAAGGGTAAAGAACACCTTAAAAGACTATAGTTCTAACGTCTCTCTTTATAGTTATCGGAGTTTATGTGTCTACTGTGGTGGGAATACCGTCTTTCGTTTCTTCTTGATTTTTCAGAGAACAACTTTCACTTTCTCCTCTCACTATTAGAACCGAATTTTAGACTGTAAGTCTTTTGATTCTAATCCGTAGAAAAGAGTAGTCAAGTCAAGTCAAGTCAGTGAGTCAACACAGACTGAGAAACGTTGGGGTACTTAGTGTCGTGCGGTTCGGAGGGACAGGTAGTGGTTGAGGGCCTCAAGTGAGTCTAAGTGCAGGTAGCTCAGTCACTACGGTAGGTCTGTAGAGTAGGAGACAGTAGGGGAAGAGGAGGACGAGGGTTAGGGAGGGTCGTAGTTTCAGAAAAGATTACTCAGTTGAGAAGCGTACTCCACCGGTTTCATGACCTCAAAGTCGAAATCGTAGTAAGAAAGGTTTCTTTAGGGTCCCAACTAGAGGAAGTCTCACCTTTGACACAGTCTGAAATAAAAACCTCCGAGGTTTTAGTGATGTCTACCACTGACGTCGGTACTTTAATTTTCTACGAATGAGGAACCTTCTTTTCAATACTGGTTAGATCTGTCGTATAACTTTTGGTCTCTGTAATGAAACGGTTGATTCTGGACAGATCAGTTCCGATACCAAAAAGGTCATCAGTACATACCTACACTCTCAACCTGATACTTCTTCCGACTCACGACTTTTTAACTACGAAAACTTTACACCACAACCTCTTCTGAGAAAAGAGTAGTGAAGTACCGTTTCTCTACCCTTTCTTATTTTTGTCACTCTCTGAAAAAACCCCCCGAGGTTTATAGTGATGTCTAGCACTGACGTCGGTACTTTAATTTTCTGTGAACAAGGAACCTTCTTGTTTTTGTCGACACTGTTTGGATCTGTCGTATAATTTTTCGTCTCTGTAATAAAACGGTTGTTTCTAGACAGGTTAGTTTTGACCAAAAAGGTCATTAGTGCATACCTACACTCTCAACCTGACATTTTTTTCGACTCGTGACTTCTTGCTACGAAAACTTAACACCACAACCTCTTCTGAGAACTCTCAGAGAACCTAACGTTCCTCTGATTTAGATTCTAAAAGGATTTCCTTTAGTTAACACCTATAAGTAACCTTTCTGATTACGAGTTCGACTTCAACATTATGAAACCGGTGGACTACCCTTTTTGACTGAGTAAACCTTTCTGGGACTACGACCCTTTCTAACTTCCGGACTCGTGTCTTCCCCTGTTGTCTTCTACTCTACCAACCTACCGTAGTGATTGAGTTACCTGTACTCGAACTCGTTTGAGGTACTCAACCACCACCTGTCCCTTCAGACCCCATGACGTCAGGTACCCCAGTGTTTATCAACCTATACTACTCGTTGACTTCACTACCGTCAATCTCCGTAAATATTATCGTAAAGGATATTTAAATCAAACTTTACTACGTCCGGTTAAACAAAAAGATAACAGAACACAGTACGTTATGGTTCGTCAGGGGAAACGTAACGGAATACTAAATAAAATAGTAGGTCTATTTACTGTCGTTCATTTATTAAAGTTCAGTCAATCCTGAACCTCGGAAATGGTATTCGTTCTCTCATTCTATTTATGGTCTTTATCTGATCCCTTAACAGGTTTGAATCTTACTCTCCTTTCTTTATTATGTAAAAGGATTTACAAAACTAACAATCAGACTTTTCGAGATAATAGTTTCTGTGTCTCTGTTATTTGTAAGACAGAAGGTAGTGTTCCGTCACCTCTGGAAAAGACGGGAATTCAACTATTAAGACCGAAAGAGAAGTCATAAGGGACTTACTCAGTCGTAATTCCGACTAATTCGTCCAACAATTTTAACTTGACGCGAACAGTTTTATTTACTCAATGGATGGTTGTTTTCTTAGACTCAAATAAAAAGGAGTAAGAAAAACAAAAGAAAGAAAATCATCGATAAATAATTCCTCACCACTAATCATCGAAGTTGTATATATAGTCATTGGTCATTAATCTACCTACCGTTATTCAATTCTTACATATGGTTATTAATAATATACTCTTTTCTATTACATATACGATCGATAAAAGAGGTGTATGATTTGTTTTTTCTTTACGAAAGGTGGTTGTTTCTTATAAAAACTATGTAAAATTTGAAACTGTTATTGACCCACAGAGTCGTCTTCGTTCTTAAAGAACAAAACACCTCTATTGTACCGTACCACCTTCCTCGTGACACATGAGGTTCCATTTCTGTTAACAACAGAAGTCCCGTCGTCCCGTCCCGTTCACACTCTTGAACAAAATTGTTCTGATGTTCGAGATACTTAAACGAGTCAGTTAACTTTAAAGATCTGAAGTTAGAGAATCTTTTGTATTCATTCTTTATGAAAGTGACGTGTGACATAAAATTTTTTCCTTTTCAAGTAACGATTACAGATTATAATAAAAATTAAGTAAAGTAGGTATACGAATTACTCTCCATGTGAGTGATAATGGTGAGGACTCCTTCCCATCAAACTGAAACACTTATTAATCATAAAGTACAATCCACAAAATGGAAATTTGAACTCTCCCGTCGTACATGTAAAATACTCGAAGTAGGATCTAGAAGTCAGAAACCTAAAAAAACTGCTAAAGGGACTTTTACTTTTCTATGGCTATTTTCTTAGGAGTCAGAGACTTTTTACATTACTGGGTACCTTATTATTTACGCTGAGGTACAGACGACTAAGAGTCCTTTTCCTCTATGACCTCTTCAATTCCTAAGTCAAATAATTCCCATATAATTTACAAGAAAATTTCAATTAAAACAATAAGAGACTCTTGAATGTATAACGGATGCAATAATTCAACAATCTTTTTTTTATGAAAGTTAGTCACCCGTTCAATAGACAAAAAGGTTAGTCGTTAAGTTTCAAATTTCTTATTTTATTTAATAAAAAAGGATAGCTCATCATAGGTATAAAGGAATTTTGAAATGAAAGAAGTTTTTGGTGACTATAGTATCGATTTTCGGTCGTCATAAGGTAGTTAACATTCGAATTAAAAATTAATATTTAATACAATTGTAATTAATCGTAAAACTACACGATAGGGGAGACGAATTGATGAAGTTTTTGTTATATAATGAAACAAGAACAAGTCAAGGAGTTAGCACAGGCTGAGAAACACTGAGTCACCTGACGTCGTGGGTTCCGAAGGGACAGGAAGTGATTGAGGGTCTCGAATGAGTTTGAGTACAGCTAGTTCGACCACTACGGTAGGTTGGTAGAGTCAGAGGTAGTAGGGGAGAGGAGGTCGGAAGTTAGAAAAGGTAGTAGTGTCAGAAAAGACTAGTCAACCGAGAACCGTAGTCCACCGGTTTCATAACCTCGAAGTCCAAGTCGTAGTCAAGAGGTTTCTGACAAGTCCTGACTAAAGGAAATCCTATCTGACCAAACTAGAGGAACGTCAGGTTCCTTGAGAGTTTTCACAAGAGGTTGTAGTGTCAATTTTTTGTAGTCAAGAAATCCTAAGTTGGAAGAAGTGCCAAGTTGAGAGTGTAGGTATGTACTCGAAACTGATATGCCTAGAAACAACCGTTTTATTACGGAACTAAAAATTATATGATAGATCCAAACAATATCGAAAAGAAGGTTCCTCATTCGTAGAATTAAAGTACAGACGACAGTGGTAGACGCCATTAAAACCTCAGGGGTTCTTACTTCAGACAGTGACAAAGGTAACAAGAGAAATAAACAAACGTTACCTCACTACCCTCACCTACAGTACTAGAATCATAAAAATTACAACTCAAAATTCGGTCCAAAAAGTGAGAGGAGGAAGTGGAACTAGTTCTCCGAGAAATCAAGGAGAAGTAAAAAACGGAATTCCCACCAGGGTAGACACAAAGACTGTAATAACTATAAAGAGGGTTGTTAGAACTGATGTCGAACACGAAGTCGGTCACACTGTGAAGTGTAATACATGAACCATATATTCAATTTATTTGTCCCACTGTGATATGTCCGATTACATGAGGAAAGGGTTAAATTTGGTCAGGTAAAACGGTACAGGCCAAGATTGAAAACGAAGAACTGAACGTACGTTGAAAGAGTCCTTCGTCCACTCTACCAGACCATAAGAGTAGAGAACTTCTTAAAAGGTGTCAAAGAACACTAGGTATGTGAGTTTCTTAAATCACAACAGTTACTTCATTTTCATCTACGGAAAGACCTTTGGAAACGAAAAAGATACTGCGTTACCTACAACCGTTAAAATATAGACCGAAGACACGGAAAAGATATAGGTCGAGCTTGTAGACCATCAAGAGTCAAGTGTATAATGACTTCAGATCGAACCCCTTATAACTCGTAAGGAAACGATCGTACACTTTACTCGTGTTAACAAGCCATCAAACTTGTAAGAAACCGTAACGGAAAGAAACCTTAACCTTACTTTTGACTGGAAAAGGTCAGGACACCGGTGTCGACTCAAAACGTCTGAATGACCGTAACTTACGTCGCGAAAGTGTGGTAGTAGAAAATCCTAAACTTTATCAAGTCGACCTGAAGGTAGTGGAGGTGATCGAAACAAGTATCGTTACGAACGATTCCGGGTGAGATGGAGGGTGAGGTCCTGCAGACCGAGATCCACTCACTAGTGTCGTAACACCAATACACGGTCCGACCATGTCATGTCCTCTTCGGCTCTCCTCGATGGGATACAGGTTCCGGTCCCCGCCGTCGACCCTCCTCGATGGCGTACGGGCTCCGGTCCCCACCGTCGGTCCTCCTCGATGGGGTACGGACTCGGTCCCCGTCGTCGGTCCTCCTGGTTGGGGTACAGGTTCCTCCCCACTGACGCACCCGCGTCCTCCTGGATCTCCTCGAAAGGTGTAATTTTCAATCCTCCCCGTCGTCACTCTTTTATGGGGAGTAGGTTCCATTTCTCGTCGTCGACGTGAAACGACCTCGTCGACACTTCTCTATCGGTGCAGGTTCCATTCTCTTTGGCTTCATTCTCCAATCCACAACGTTCTCCCGTAGTCTCCCGTTTGTGTGACTTTGGTATTAGTGTCTTTTAATCAGTCAGTGTGATCCTGGTGTTGGAACAGTTTGAGTTACTTTGATTCGGTACGGGGCACCCCGGTGGGTTCTACCCGCCTAGTGTCACCTCTCCAGACTGTCTTATACCATGTGACCTCTTCCCTTACGGTTTGGTGAAGTCATAAGAACGGAACGAACTCTTCGGGTACTTGTCATACTTTTCCGTTTTACCATCCTATGACTTTCTCCTTGAGGGGTCCAGTCATCCACGGATTATACGATGACCTCTAGTCACCTCTTTATTGAGGTCTTTCTTACTTCCCTACCTCGGTTTCGTTTTTGTTATGGGTCGAACCTACACTGATCACTATCTTCGTTCCAGGCTACGACATTTCTCGTTATAACGTATCCTTGAACCTTACACTCCAGGCACTTCCGTTTAACCTTCACCAGTTTGTTCTCTACCGTTCTCACTTGCTACTGTAAGATCTTTAGTCACTTGTTTTTTACCTGACCTTACCCACTTAAATTGAGTCTACTGGTAATATAGATGATGACGTCCACCCTTAGGGAATCTTCTTTATCTCATCGGTAGTACCAGTTGTTTTGTCAGGTTTTACGTCATGAACCTACGTTAGAATTTTTGATGTCTCACTAGAGACAAGTAAAGGTTCCGTTTGGTAAGTTATAGTGTCATTAGGTTCAGATACGGGGTTCGTCATTACGAATTGTTCGACTTCAACTTACCAAGATACTTCTGGATGTTCTGGAAAATCTTGATTGTAGGTTTTTTCTACACGAAAAGTAATATCCCCCGACCTTACGTTTTCATCCCTCAGTTCCTTGTGGACCTCATTGTCCGTTTAAACCGGAACCTTACGTCTTACTTCGTCCCGTTTCTGATTATTTCAAAACGGTTCTTTTACGTGATCAGTATCGTTTGTGGGAGAAGGTTGTTGTGTCCTCTTCTGAGATTATACCTGCAGTTGTCTACCAGTTGTGACTTTAGTCTGAGTAATATAAGAAACGTCAGTTTCTACCCCTTCGATACATGTCAGTTGTTTTTGTTCTACTTTTCGACTGACACCGAGTGTAGTACTTGAGGAATAATGGTTTGAGTCTGAATTTAACTTCTTTCCTCCCTTTTGGCGATCTGGTAAGTCCATACTGGATTTAGTTTAGGGAATACTAATATGTTACCTTCACTCTTTATCTAAATTCCCTGATCTAGACTATCTGTCTCACGGACTACTTGATACCTGACTTCAAGCACTGTAACATGTCCTCTGTCCCTAGTTCTGGTAGGGGTATCTTTTCTTTACGTTTTTTCGTTTTACCGACAGACCCCTCCGGAATGTTTATCGACACTTTTCTTCTCTTCACTTTTCGGTTCCTCTTTTCCTTCCTATATTCGTAGACTTAAGTCTCAAAGTTTCTTATCGTTTCTCTCTATTTTGTCGTAAGGAGTCTCTAGTTACTTTTCTTTATCTCCTTTTGTCGTCTTACCCTTTCTGATCTCTAGAGAAGTTCTTTTAATCTCTATGGTTCCCTTGTAAAGTACGTTTCTACCCGAACTATTTCCTGTCTTTACCATACGTGGATTGTCTTCGTCTTCTATAATTCTTCTCCACCGTTCTTATGTGTCTTCTTGACATGTTTTTTTTTTTTTTTTTTTAGAAGTGCTGGTTCTATTAGTGCTACCACACTAGTGAGTAGATTTCGGTCTGTAGGACCTTATACTACACTTCACCCGGAATCTTTCGTAGTGATACTTGTTTCGATCACCTCCAGTACCTTAAGGTCAACTCGATAAAGTTTGGGACTTTCTACTACGTCACTTTTACGACGTCAGTTATACGGTCGCATAAACCTTTTGAGTCGTTACCGGTGTCCTGACCTTTTCCAGTCAAAAGTAAGGTTAGGGTTTCTTTCCGTTACGGTTTCTTACGAGTTTGATGGTGTGTTAACGTGAGTAGAGTGTGTGATCATTTCATTACGAGTTTTAAGAGGTTCGATCAGAAGTCGTTTTGCACTTGACACTTAAAGGTCTACAAGTTCGACCAAAATCCTTTCCATCTCCTTGGTACTAGTTTAACGGTTGTAGACGACCTAGTAGCTGTTTCGTTCTCTCAAGGTCTTTTTGTAGATAAAGACGAAATAACTGATACGGTTTCGGAAACTGACACACCTAGTGTTATTTGACACCTTTTAAGACTCTCTACCCTTATGGTCTCGTTGACCGGACGGAGAATGTTTTGGATATACGGCCAGTCCTTTGATGTCAATCTTGACCCATACCTTGTTGTCTGACCAATGTTTATCCTTTTCCTGATGTAGTTCCAACATATAACAGTGTGACGAATTAATTGAATATACGTCTCATGTAGTACTCTTTGCGACCTGACCTTCTTTGTGTTCGACTTTAGTTCTAACGACCATCTTTATAGTTATTGGAGTCTATACGTCTACTGTGGTGGGAATACCGTGTTTCACTTCTCCTTGATTTTTCGGAGAACTACTTTCACTTTCACCTCTCACTTTTGCAACCGAATTTCGAGTCGTAAGTCTTCTGTTTCTAGTACGGTAGACCAGCGTAGTGAAGTACCCTTTATCTATCCCTTTGTCATCTTTGTCACAGTCTGAAATAAAAACCCCCGAGGTTTTAGTGACGTCTACCACTGACGTCGGTACTTTACTTTTCTAAGAATGAGGAACTTTCCTTTCAATACAGGTTGGATCTANATTTTTCGGAGAACTACTTTCACTTTCACCTCTCACTTTTGCAACCGAATTTCGAGTCGTAAGTCTTCTGTTTCTAGTACGGTAGACCAGCGTAGTGAAGTACCCTTTATCTACCCCTTTGTCATCTTTGTCACAGTCTGAAATAAAAAACCCCGAGGTTTTAGTGACGTCTACCACTGACGTCGGTACTTTACTTTTCTAAGAATGAGGAACTTTCCTTTCAATACAGGTTGGATCTATCGTATAACTTTTCGTCTCTGTAATGAAACGGTTGTTTCCAGACAGATCAGTTCCGATACTAAAAAGATCACCAGTGCATACCTACATTCTCTCAACCTGACACTTCTTTCGACTCACAGTTTTTAAATACTAAAACTTGACACAACAACCTCTTCTGAGAACTCTCAGGGAACCTGACGTTCCTCTAGGTTGGTCAGGTAAGACTTTCTCTAGTCGGGAACCTAAAGAAACCTTCCTTACTACAATTTCGACTTTGAGGTCATGAAACCGGTGGAGTACACTTCTCAACTGAGTCACCTTTTCTGAGACTACGACCCTCCCTAATCCCTGTCCTCGTCTTCCCCTGCTATCTCCTAGTCTACTGACCTACGGTAGTGACTGAGACACCTACCCTCAGACTCACTTGATGACCTCAAACACAACCTGTCCCTCCCGACCACACGACGCTAAGTACCCCAGCGTTTCTCAGCCCGTGCTGACTCGCTGACTTTACTTGACTCAGTAATTCTAGAAAGAACATATCGAGAAGACACATAAGAACGATGGAGAACAATTATAGAAGACGAAGACAACCCAGGTATATGAAAGAAACGAAATACCACGGGTAGAAAAGTACTTTACAAGGGAACCATAGAGATTAAAAAAAAACTTCGCTAGTGATCATAAAGGGAAAAACAACAAAAGGAGATAAAGAAACATAACTAGTAACTCCTTCCGTAAAAATAGAGAGGACGATAAGAAACCTTAAGACGTAAGTCAACCCATATAGAAAGGAAAAAATTCCATAAACTAAATCCAGTATAAACTTACAGTCAACAAAAGGAAGGAAAGAAGTTAAATTCAGAGTTCAAAAGTTTATTCTCCAGTACTAGACTCGGTGTCAGTCGAGGACTAGAACAAAAACCATTGACACATCTCGAAGAGGAAGAAACCGACGTTTCTTATATTATTTAATCTAAAACCATAACTGGTAGACCACTAAGGTACACATCTCAACAGAGATGACAACAACCTCCTCTCACAAACGATACTGGTTACACAAGAGAACCGTTTTGAGTCAATCAAAAACAGGACGAAGAAAAACATGAGGTTCGGGTTTGAACGGACAATGAGGTCCATAAATAACTGAAAGAGGAAACGAGAGGTCAGGGAATACTACTTTTTATGTATTAAAACCACAATTAAGATCATCCAGAAAGTCCAGTAGTATCTTGGTAAGTTGAATAAAATAACATAATGAATTAAAAGGGGTTTTAAGATAAGTTGTTTATAGTTAAGTTACGAACTCTTATTTAATGACCGGACCCTTGATCTTATTATAACTTATTAATCTTTTGATTTCCTTTTTCTTATTTATTGAGTGTATTTCAAATGAATAATCTTTCGATTTTCACAATCAACAAGTCAACTCAGGCTGAGAAACACTGGGGTAGTTGACATCGGGTGGTTCGAGGAGATAGGTACCTTAAGAGGTCCGTTCATATGACATTACCCATCGCTAAGGATAAAGGTCAGCTAGAAGAAATGGGTCCCTAGTTTGACTCAGAGAACTTACCGTCCACCTGAGAAATAGAGGACTCGGTGGTTCCTTCTGGATAAATAAGCTACCCTTGGTAATAATAAGAATAGGAGGTGTCCTTCTTTGTCCTTTAGTTGTTTCTAATTTACAGATGGTGACTCACTGACTGACTCGGTCTCAAAATTATTACCGGACTGAACTGAACTTTCGAGATTGTGAAATTATATTATGAAGAGTGAAACGTTTGGATCATCTGTAATCTTTATTTGATCTAGAGGATAATTTATTTTAAAACGTAAATATAAAATTTAGAATCTTGTAATCTAAAATATGATAGGTCAGTAAACTCGGAGGAATTTCTGTCATTGGTACCTAATGATCTAAACCCAGAAGTTCCTACCTGTTTCCGGACCATATATTGTCTTAAAGGTTTTTATAACTAGATTAAACCCGAAAATGGTACCCACTTTATTTTGGAATCTTCCGTCCCACTCAGCGAGTCCTAACAAGACGATGTATAGATACCAGTAGAAGAAAATACTGGTACGATAGTAGACTGAAAGGGATGAACAACGATAGAGTCAGAAAGTAACAAAGAACCTAAGAAGTCCGAAGCTAAAAACAGAAAGACTGACGGAAGTGGTAATGAAAATGTAAAAGGATTATAAATCTGGAGAGTGGAGGGATCGTGGAGAGACAGTGAAATAGAATAGGACTATTGAGACAGATGTGATTTGTTAACTATCACCACCAAATCAGTGGTTCAACACAGACTGAGCACACTGGGGTACCTGACATCGGGTGGTCCGAGAAGACAAGTATTCTAAGAGGTCAGTTCTTATGACCTCACCCAACGGTAAAGGAAGAGACTCCCTAGAAAGGTGGGTCATTAGTTTGGGCCCAGAGGACGTAACGTCAACCTAAGAAATGGTTGCCTCGATGTTTCCTTCTTTCAAATACAACGGAGTTTAACCTTCCCAATCCACTTCTCAAAGATCTATTCTAGAATGGTGAAAACTTCAAAAAGTCGAGTAAAGTCTTCGACTACTGGTAGATGTATATACGTATATATATGTATATAAAGTCGTAAGTCATAATCAGTAAGTCAGTACAGGTTGAGAAACGGTGGGGTACCTGATCGGACGATCCGAGGAGACAGGTACCCTAAAAGGTCTGTTCTTATGACCTCATCCAACGGTGAAGGAAGAGGTTTTGTTAACCGTGAGTTTACAGTTGTACACGATGTATCATCTTTCTAAAATTAAAATAATTTAAGAAAAGGTTTCTCAATTTCTCTCTCTCTCAATCGTAAATAGAGAACATTTACCATAAATAGTATAAAACGGAAAAATCTTTATTACTAAATAATTATACCCAGAGAGTGACAGAAGATTAAATATTATATAAACCTTACCCTAGTACACGATAAAGAAAGAGTTACGAAACGTCAGATATCGTTCCTTTGAGTACATGTTATTTAAGAGTTCTTTATATATTACTTATAAATTAAAAAAGAAGTGTTTAAACGAAACCACTTAGATTTTAAAACTCACTAGACGAATCCTTTGGAATTTGTACAAAATAAATAAAAATAAAAATATTTGATACAAAAGGTTCAGAAAATCCTCAAAAGATCAAAAAGAAAGGTTGATTTTACTATTAACTTACAGTGATTATAATGATAAATAGAAGATATACAAGTATAGAATCTAATAGGTGTAGAGATGGTTAAGTTTTTACAAAGTTACGTCGAATTAATACCAAATAATGTAAGGTATTTAGTATCAGTCAAGATGTGTTTCTGTTTATTTATTTATATAAAAGTCTCTTCATTACAAAAATCCAGAATTATTAAAAAAATTTATTTACTGTTTTTTCTTTTGTTAACTTTATCATATACTTAATTCCATTTACATTCTGTTATATATTCCGTAAATAAGGATAGAATCAAGATATAGGTACACTAAATTTATCGGTTAATTAGTTACTCTTTATCCTGTTTATATAAAATTTATGTCCCAACTAGTTTGTTTTTATAAAAATAGTAAAATAGTAAGAATCACGATTTTGAGTATAAAATTCTATCTCATGTATAGAAATACATGATTCTATTTCTTTTATAGAGTTTTAAGAATTAAGACTTAAAGACTTAAGGACTTATGTATTAGTATCTTTTGGAGACTAAGATTGGAGGTCTTCTTTGACCTCGGGTAATATGTCTCACTTTATTCCGTCTTTCTTTTCGTGGTCATGTCATATAATTGTGTATATATACCTTAAATCTTTCTACCTTTGTATACGCTCTGTCGTTTTCTCTGTGTCTACATTTTTTTCAGAAAACCTGAGACACCCTCTTCCGTTCCCACCCTACTAAGTTCTCTTATCGTAACTTTGTACATATAACAGTATACACTTTATCTAACGGTCAAGTCCAAACTACGTACTCTGTCCCACGAGTCTCGACCACGTGACTATACTGGGATTCCCTACCTTACCTCTCCCTCCACCCTCCTCCCAAGTCCTACCCCTTGTGTACATGTGGGTACCGTCTAAGTACGCTTACATACCGTTTTGTTTATGTTATAACATTTCATTAATCGAAGATTAATTTTATTTATTTAATTAAAATTTTTTATCTACTGGATTTAGTTTTCGGTGTATTCGGATTTCTCTTCATACAACCGTAACGTGAATGGTTTAATTTTTACTATGATTTGTGTAAAGAGGTATAAGTTATACCTTCACATTTAAAAGACCAAAGTTCTAAACTGAGGAACCACGAATACAGGTACTTCTTGGTGAGGCTCTAGGGACAACTTTGATTTAGGTCTATCACTGGACCACCAGAAGTGAAAAGTAGGTAGACACCATAGGTCTGGGCGACTAAAGTAAACGTCGGTGTCAGAGAAGCTGGTTGGTCTTTCTTACACTTAGTCAAACTTCAATAAGATTGACTGGTTTGTATCAGTGAGTGACTACTAAAGGAGAATGATGAAATAAAAATATTGTTTAATTCTCCGTTTAAACAATACTTGAATTCGACAGAATAAATGAACAGGACTGTCGACAAGTAAGAAACTTGATACAAAACTACAGACTCAGTCTCATAACAAGAAATCAATGTTTATTTGAATGAGATCCAAGATTGATAAAATTCAGAATCAAAATAATAGACGAACCTCTTGTTTGTGCTTATGAGAATAGAAGTTATAGGAAAGTCGAAATGTAAAGACTAAATAAAAGATAATAAATTAGTACTAAATCAAAGTTTTGATTAGTTATTGGTTTTTCTTTCTGATATTTTCTAAGATCGGATATACAAGTAATTTATACTGTTTAAATACAGAGCAAGAATCAATAAAATCTATTAGGTTGAATAAAACGGATCATTATAGTGAAAAAAATATTCTACGTAAGTCAGTTGACTGATAGGTTTTGGAAAAGTGTACCACGATCAACATTTGAGATATGATAATTAAGAACTTTTGACGAAGTCGGAAAAAAAAAAAAAATTGTATATAACTGTAAAAAATCGTGGACTTGTGCTATGATGTGAGAGGTGTATAACATTACCTTTTTCTCGTTAACTGAAGATTTAGACAACGAAAGAATAGTACTCTACAAACTCCTTCTTTTTAGAGAGATCGTTTACTTCTTTTGTCTACTGAAGACTTTCGAGAATCCTAGGATATTAAGATTCTTCTCGATAGATCTTTACCATTTGGGACGAGGTAACAGTGATCCTGTGATTTTATCGTAAACATTAATAAAGTCCTTTAGACCACTACCTATTCCAACTTGTCGTTAGGAGTTACAGAAAGCGTACAGATGGGTCCTTTGGTTTTGTCCTTCGTTCCGTCGGTTGATCCAGTTTAATTCAGATGTCTTTACTTTAATCCAAGGGTGAAAGTTTCTACAGAGTAATCTCTTATTCACCGTCTTCACTCTTTTAGTTTTCCTTTTTGTTTGTTTGTTTTTATTGTTTCAATTTAGTTAGGGAAATTCAATTTTAATAAAGGAATTGAGAATCGGGATTTAATTTTTTTTTTTTCTTTAACAAACTTTGTAGAAAATACTCGACAAACTCTCATGTCAGTATTAGATCGGTGTTTCATATCGTGTCGGTTTAGAAGTCCAAACAGGGTCGTCTCTGATTTAAGTGTGTCTTTACATCAAGATCTCTTGAATTAAAATTATGAAAACTATTTTGTGAGCTTAAAAATCACGTCTATCAAAATATGAAACAGGTAAACTAAACACTACTAACTCAATGGGGTTTAAAACTCTATTATATTTCATCATAAGTTCTAGTTAACATGAACTCTTAGCTTCTTCCGTTACCGTGGGGGAGGTCATGAGAACGGACCTTTGAGGGTACCTACCTCCTCGGACCATCCGACGTCAGGTGCCTCAGGGACTCTCAGCCTGTCCTGACTCGTTGAAGGGAAAGTGAAAAGTGAAAAGTGAAAGTACGTAACCTCTTCCTTTACCGTTGGGTGAGGTCACAAGAACGGACCTCTTGGGGTCCCTGTCCCCTCGGACCACCCGACGGCAGATACCCCAGCGATTTTCAGCCTGTACAGACTTCGCTGAATCGTCGTCGTCATGAACTTTTATATTAATATTGTTTCTTAATCTAATCTTTAGAATACTTCTTCCGTTCTAGATGGACAAGACACGTGTCTTTCCTTAGTCCTTTAACTCAGTCTTTTCACATATTTCCTATTACGTAAACTAAAGAGAATTCTTGTTACGTTACTAAATAGACTATCGTTTCGTTATTAGCTCACCCTAAATAGTCTTTTTTTAGTTTTAAGAATGTCGTTCTATATCAAGTCTTTATTTTATAAAGTCTTATAAAAAATTTAAGGAAATACAAAAGAAGAGACTGTACGGGAAAATATTTACTGAAGTAAGTCAAAGAAAGGATGTTTAGGATATCGTAGACTGTGAACGAAAACGATGTTGTCATTGTGGTCCTAAAAATATGGTACGATTGAAACGACAGAGAAGTTTATTCGGAGATAACGTATACAAAAGAGTTATAAATTGCGTTCTGGATAGTGTATCGTCAATGACTTACTTAAAAAGTTCATTAACTTAACTATGACATAAAATTTTAGAAATTTCATCATTAATTTTCGTTAAGTCACTAATTTCGTCTCTAAAGTTTTTAGTCTTTCAAGAGGACAGGTGTTAATTAAAAAAAACCTTTTAATTGTTATTTTCTATTATAAGAACAGGGATTTTACCTACACTAATTGTATTTAAAGAACCGTAATAAAATGATGTTCTGTATTGCAAAAATTCCTGAGGTACTTATTGATGAAAATCCATTATCACCTAGTTTATTATAATTTTATCTTTAGAAAGTACATCCGAAAGATATATTCACCAGGTTATTAGACCCTATTTCCTATTCATTAACGATTCTAAACTAATTCTTTATTGTTGACTTACCGTGTGTCAAAGCTCCTGTAACGGGACGATGTTGGGGGAAACAGATCGTTTTTGTTATTTCGATAAGAAAAGATGAAGTAAGGGGGGAGTTTTCTTATTTATTTCTTTCTTTCTTTGGGATTGGGATTGGGCTGTCGACCTTGATACTTACAAACATTGTAATAAACCTCAAAAGACATAGTCTTCTATAAATATCTGAACTATCGAAAAGAAACTATAGTATATACAAATCTTAATGTGAAACGAGAGTGACGTAACATGTATGTGACTTGGACATCTTTAAAAACATAATATAAATAGATAGAGTAAACATAAACGAAGAAAATGTAAAAATTTTAAAATCTTTTTAAAGTCCATGACTCTGAAGGGTATATAAGGGACGGGGATGTGTACATATCGAACGGAGTAATAGTTGTAGTGAGTGGTTCTACAATGTAAATAACGGTTCCTACATCGATGTAACCGTTTAGTAACGCAAAAGAGACCGACAAGATGGAAAATACCCAAGACAGTTTACACATTATTTGGATAGGTTGTAATGTCATACAAGTGACAAGAGTTTCAGAGGACACGAGACCAATGAGTGGAAGGGGAAAGTATTGTGGAACCGTGATGACTAAAAAAAATGACAGAGGTATCAAAACGAAGAAGGTTTAAAGAAAAGTCCAACGGAAGATAGTGAATATTACATATAAATTCTAAGTAGGTACAGAGTTATCGAGTACATAAAAATCAAGACTTATTATAAGGTAACAAACATCTATGGTGTCAAATAAAGAGGTAAATGACTGACTTTCTGTAAAATCAACGAAGGGTCAAAACCAATAATATTTATCTCGACGATATTTGTAGACAACCATCTAAAAAAAAAAGGACAGGGTCACGGTATGGAACAGGTCTTTACATATACTTTCCTTAGTACATCGTGTATTAAGACTAAAAAATTTAGGTAAAAAAATTAAGACGTATCATGTAAACTCTGAATAGATAACACATAGTGATCAAATAAGGAAAAGTCACGACTCATCATAAAGTAACATACTCTGACTCGAAAAAATAGATAAGTCACTTTCGGTCAATCTAACAGAAGTCACCCTTCTAATATTTCTTTCGATGACGTTTGTAAATACATATAAAAAACCATGTAGGTGTTTACAAGAAACGAGAATCCGACTCTAACGACCCAGTAAACTACTCCTCTATAAATTGAAACATTCGTTGGTGTTTTTTTACAAAAGGTTTCACTAGAACTATATAATATTAAAGTAGTCTTTTCTTATTCTCAATATATTAGGAGACTGGAACTTTATTGGATAGTATTAGTTAACAAAAATAAAATCGGTGAGGTATTCATATATTATTATAGAATATCAAAATTAAACGTAGAGGGGATGTAATGATTTCACTTTTAAAGAGTCAGGACAAATTGAGAAACGTTAGAGGTACCTGATATGTCAGGTCCTGTTTTATGAGGTCCGGTCTTACGACCTAATCCATCGGAAAGGGAGAGGTTCCCTAGAAGGGTTGGTCCCTAACTTGGGTCCTGAAGGTGTAACGTCCATCTAATGAATGGTCGACTCGGTGTTCCCTTCGGGTTCTTTTGACCTCACCCATCGAATACAAAAAGGTCGTTTAGAAGGACTCGGTCCGGGTTGGTCCCAGAGGACGTAAAGTCCGTTTAAGAAATGGTTGACTCGATAGTCTCTTCAGTTTCTACGACAGAAAAATACACAAAGAGTCGGCCGACATATTAAGGAAATTACTTCATAAATAAGTTTATAAATTGACAAAATTTTTAACTCAATTATAAAATAATAATAAAATTACTACAAGTTTTCGATAAATAAATAATATTTATGTTCACTAAATTATATATATATACCTAACCTTTATAAAAGAGTTTAGATATGGAAAGTAAGCAAGTAACCACAGAAAACGTCTTGTCTTTGACGATTAAAACTATGACAATTTACTGTTAAATTTTATATATAGTACAATAACTAAAAATAGGTAGAATATCGAAATAAACTAGATTTTCTAACTTTTTTAGTACAAATGTGTACTTACGATATACGTTTAAATTCGTCTCTTTCTACGTTTATAAGATGATCCATCGTTATAAAAATTTCGTCAAGTTTGTTTATTAATAATTTATGACTTTTTTTCTCGACAGAAGTTCTACCAACTCCGAATATTTTACAAGGAGTCTCATTAGTCGAATTAGATGTGTGAAAGTTACTGTTAATGAGTTCATTGTCAGTGTCTTTGTTTGAATTTTGTTTGACGAGTTTTGAATTACTAGTAGTTTCGGAGATAAACATTAAAATTTTTCATAGAACTATTAAAAGAATTTCACAATAATAATGTACCCTAGGAAGTAAAATAAGCAAACATTGTCTCTAGTAAAATAATGTATTAAAACTCTTATACACGTTAAAAATAGTAACTTGTATACTCTAATATAATTATATAGAGATTTTATAAGTGACAATTTGTGAATTGTATTGGTTTCGTGACATACTCCTTTATATGTCCCAAGGACGTCAACTTGATCCATATCAATACCCTAAAAAATTTCCTTGAAGTTAAACCCTTTTATCGACCTTTATGTATATATAACACACTTGTTTTCCAAAATTGACACTTGTCATTATCATCTCCATTTTTACTGATCACTTATTACTATTATTGTATAATACATATTTGTCTTTCTCACTCTCTGTAATAGTCATTACACGAAACCTTAAATTAATTTAGTGGTAGTTACTAGTACATCAATCCATTCATACAAAATACTACTAACAGAAAAACCACTTGGGTACAGAGTCTCCCTTAGTATTTATTCTCTTTTGAATTGCCCTTTATATTAAACTGAACACTGATACGTCAAGTTTTTAATTTATATTTGTTTACCCATTGTATATCTACGAATCTACTTTTTAATTCTATAGATTTGATTCTAATAACAAAAACGAAACCGAGGTAGGGAAGTAAGAAAGACCTCACTAAAGAGGTGACTAGAGGTCATCGCACAACCCGTGGATGACTGGACCCCTCAAGGAGAAAGTCATAGAATGGTAAAACGGAAAAGTATTACAAGTACCCCAAGAGTTCCGTTCTTATGACTTCACCAAACGGTAAGGGAAGAGGTCACCTGGTGTAAGACAGTCTGGAGAGGTGGTACTGGGNTGACTTCACCAAACGGTAAGGGAAGAGGTCACCTGGTGTAAGACAGTCTGGAGAGGTGGTACTGGGGGGGCAGAACCCAACGGGGCACCCGTACCGAATCAAAGTAACTCAATCTGTTTCGACACTAGGATCACACTAATCTAACTGATCAAAAAACACTCACATCAAAGTCACACAGACGGGAGATTACGGGAGAACGTTGTAGATGGTAGAATGAACCCAAAGAGAATGGAACCCGCACCCCATAGAGAAGTACCGACGAGGTCGTTTCGGGTCGACAACGAGGAATGGAACCTTTTTACCATAGAGGAGTGGTGACGGGAAGGACTGGAAGTTTCACCTTATCGAGGAGATCCGGGAGGACACGGGTACGTCCATGGGGAGCAACCTGCACCCCAACGAGGAGGGTCGGCGACGGGGATCGGAGTCCTCACCCCACCGATGAGTGCCGGCGGGGACTGGAGACCGCGTCCCATCGAGGAGAGCCGACGGCAGGGACCGGAGCCTGAGTCCGATCGAGGAGGTCCGGCGGCGGGACTGGAGTCTCCTCCCCATCGAGGAGAGCCGGCACGGACATGACAGTAGTGTCGGACCGTAAGAACCGACGACGGGGACTGGAGCTTGTACCCCATCGAGGAGTGACGACACGAATCACGCGGCCAGTGTCTCCGTTTTATTGAGGTCTTTCTCACTTCCCTATCCCGGTATAGTGTTTGTTATGGGTCGACACCTACACTGACCACTATCTTCGTTCCAGGCTACGACATTTCTCGTTATAACGTATCCTTGGACCTTACAGTCCAGGATCTTAGTTCCGTTTAACCTTCACCAGTCCGTTCTCTACTTTTCCCACTTGTAACTGTACGATCCTTAGTCGTTTGATTTTACCTGACCTTACCCATTTGAATTGAGTCTATTGGTAATATAGATGATGACGTCCGTCCTTAGGGTGTGTTCTTTACATCATCGGTAGTACCAGTTATTTTCTCAGACTTTACATCATGAACCTAAGTTAGAGTTTTTGCTGTCTTACTAGAAACAAGTAAAGGTTCCGTTTAGTAAGTTATAGTGTCATTAGGTTCAGATACGGGGTTGGTCATTACGACTTGTTCAACTTCGACTTACCAAGATACTCCTAGATGTTCTGTAAAATCTTGATTGTGGGTTTTTTCGACAGGAAAAGTAATGTCCTCTGACCTTATGTTTTGATACTTCAGTTCCTTGTGGACCTCATTGTCCGTTTAAACCGGAACCTTACGCCTTACTTCGTCCCGTTTCTGATTGTCTCAAAACAGTTCTTTTACGTGACCAGTATCGTTTGTGGGAGAAGGTTTTTGTGTTCTCTTCTGAGATGTGTAACTGTAGTGGTCTACCAGTTGTGACTTAAGTCTAACTAATATAAGAAACGTCAGTTTTTCCCTCTTCGAAATATGACAGTTGTTTTTGTTCTGCTCCTCGATTGACACCGAGTCTAGTACTTGAGTAATAATGGTTTAAATCTGAATTAATTTCTTTCATCCTTTTTGGGGATCTGTTAAGTCCATACTGGATTTAGTTTAGGGAATACTAATATGTCACCTTCAATCTTTATCTAAATTCCCGGATCTAGAGTATCTATCTCACGGACTACTTGATAGCTTACTCCAAGTACTGTAACATGTCCTCTGTCCCTAGTTCTGGTAGGGGTACCTTTTCTTTACGTTTTTTTGGTTGTACCGATAGACCCCTCCGGACTTTATCGATACATTTCTCTCCACTATTTTTTTTTTTTTTTTTCCTCTTTTCCTTTCTATATTCGTAGACTTACGTCTCATGGTCTCTTATCGTTCTTCTCTATTCTTTCGGAAGAAGTCGCTAGTTACGTTTCTTTATCTCCTTTTGTTGTCTTACCTTTTCTGATCTCTAAAGAAGTTCTTTTACTCTCTATGGTTCCCTTGTAAAGTACGTTTCTACCCGAGTTATTTCCTGTCTTTACCATACCTGGATTGTCTTCGTCTTCTATAATTCTTCTCCACCGTTCTTATGTGTCTTCTTGACATGTTTTTTCTAGAAGTGTTGGTTCTATTAGTGCTACCACACTAGTGATTAGATCTCGGTCTGTAGGACCTTACACTTCAGTTCACCCGGAATCTTTCGTAGTGATACTTGTTTCGATCACCTCCACTACCTTAAGTTCAACTCGATAATGTTTAGGATTTTCTACTACGACACTTTCACGAAGTGAGTTATACGGTCGTTGTCAATCTTGACCTGTACCTTTTTGTCTGATCAAGGTTTATCTTTTTCCTCATGCAGTTCCGACATCTAACAGTGGGCCGAATAAATTGAATATACGTCTCATGTAGCACTCTTTACGACCCGACCTTCTTCGTGTTCGACCTTAGTTCTAACGGCCCTCTTTATAGTTATTGGAGTCTATACGTCTACTGTGGTGGGATACCGTCTTTCACTTCTCCTTGACTTTTCAGAGCTACTTTCACTTTCTCCTCTCGCTTTTGCAACCGACTTTCGAGTTGTAAGTCTTTTGCTTCTAGTACCGTAGACCAGGGTAGTGACGTACCCTTTATCTACCCCTTTGTCACCTTTGTCACATTCTGAAATAAAAAAACCCGAGGTTTTAGTGACATTTACCACTAGCGTCGGTACTTTAACTTTCTGTGAATGAGGAACCTTCTTTTAATACTGGTTGTATCTATCGTATAAGTTTTCGTCTCTATATGTGTTACCTCATAATGAGTCGGCAATTTTTCTTAAGTAAACTTAGTCAAGACTACTCTACCTACTTTGACCTCGGCTAATATGTCTCACTTCATTCGGTCTTTCTTTTTGTGGTTATGTCATATGATTGTGTATATATACCTTAAATCCTTCTACCGTTACTGCTGGGACATACGTTCTGTCCTTTTTTCTGTGTCTACACATATTGCCTGAAAACCTGAGTCTCCCTCTCCCTCTCCCACCCTACTAAACCCTCTTACCGTAAGATTGTACATATGATAGTACATTCTTAACTTAGCGGTCAGATACAGACTGCGTCCTATGTCGTACGAACCCCGACCACGTACCCCTACTGGGTCTCTCTACAATACCCCTCCCTCCACCCTCCCCCCAAGTACAAACCCTTGTGTACATTCTTAATTTCTAAAATTTTAAATTTTTTTTTTTTCGTCTCTATAATGAAACGTCTGATTCCAAGCAGATCAGTTCCGATACCACAAAGGACACCAGTACATACCTACACTCTCAACCTGACACTTCTTTCGACTCTCGACTTCTTAACTACGAAAACTTGACACCACAACCTCTTGTGAGAACTCTCAGGGAACCTGACGTTCCTCTAGGTTGGTCAGGTAAGACTTCCTCTAATCGGGACCCTAAAGAAACCTTCCTTACTACGATTTCGACTTTGAGGTCATGAGACCGGTGGAGTACACTTCTCAACTGAGTATACTTTTCTGAGAATACGACCATCTATAACCCCCCTCCTCTTCTTCCCCTCCTGTTTCCTACTCTACCGATCTACCGTAGTGACTGAGCTGCCTGCACTCAGACTCACTTGAGGCCCTCAACCACTACCTGTCCCTCGGAACCGCACGACGCTAAGTACCCAAGCGTTTTCCAACCTGTGCTGACTCGTTGACTTGTCTTGACTTTGATTCTACACGTGTGAAAAATAGTTACACTTATAAACTCATTAATCGTCTATATTAAGAAGCTAGTGAGATCCATTTCATTTCGAAGTGTAACAAATTAAATGTACTATTTCATATTCTTTTTTTATACGATAAAAACTCAGTATATACAAATAGTTTTATAAAAATAGACGAATGGGTATCAGAAATAGTTACGGACCACTCAAGAAATTTGAAAGTCATCTTTTACTTAAATTTAAAAGAAAATGACTACCCTTTAGACAAAAGTAGAGACTTCTTATTTAATTAAGTTTACACAACTTAGGATTTTAAGACTTATTCCCAAATACTTATTTAACAAACAAAGTCAAGTCAAGTGAAATAAGCGAATCCGCACAGGTTGAAACCGCTGGGGTACTTAGGGTCGTGTGATCCGGAGGGACAGGTAGTCGCTGAGATCCTCAAGTGAGTCTGAGTGCAGGTCGCTCAGCCACTACGGTAGGTCGGTAGAGTAGGAGACAACAGGGGAAAGTAGGACGGGTGTTAGGGAGGGTCGATGTCTCAGAACAGGTCACTCAATTGAGAAGCGTACTCCACCGGTTTCATGACCTCAAAGTCGAAATTGTAGTAAGGAAGTTTTCTTGTGGGTCATAACTAAAGGAAATCTTACCTGGCCAACCTAGAGGAACGTCAGGTTTCCTGAGAGTTCTCAGAAGAGGTTGTGGTGTCAAGTTTTCGTAATTAAGAAGCCACGAGTCGAAAGAAGTGTCAGGTTGAGAGTGTAGGTATGTACTGGTGAACTTTTTGTATCGAAACTGATCTACCTTGAAACAACCGTTTCATTACAGAGATGAAAAATTATACGAAAGATCTACCAGTATTGAAAGTAACGTTACTTATTTACAGAAATTGAAGTACCGACCTTAGTGGTGACGTCACTAAAGCCTCGGATCTTTTTATTTCAGACTGTACAAAGGTGACAAAGGGGTAGATAAAAGGTACCTCACTACCCTGGTCTACGGTTCTAGAAGTAAAAGACTTACAACTCAAAATTCGGTTGAAAAAGTGAGAGGAGAAAGTGAAAGTAGTTCTCCGTAAAATCAAGGAGAAGTGAAAGACGGTATTCCCACCACAGTAGACGTATAGACTCCAATAACTATAAAGAAGGTCGTTAGAACTAAGGTCGAACACGAAGAAGGTCGGTTCGCAAAAAGTACTACATGAGACATATATCCAATTAATTCGTCCGACTGTTATAGGTCGGAACGGCATGAGGAAAAAAGAATAAACCTTTGTNTGAGTCTGAGTGCAGGTCGCTCAGTCACTACGGTAGGTCGGTAGAGTAGGAGACAACAGGGGAAAGTAGGACGGGTGTTAGGGAGGGTCGAAGTCGCAGAACAGGTCACTCAATTGAGAAGCGTACTCCACCGGTTTCATGACCTCAAAGTCGAAATTGTAGTAAGGAAGTTTTCTTGTGGGTCATGACTAAAGGAAATCTTACCTGGCCAACCTAGAGGAACGTCAGGTTTCCTGAGAGTTCTCAGAAGAGGTTGTGGTGTCAAGTTTTTGTAATTAAGAAGCCACGAGTCGAAAGAAGTGTCAGGTTGAGAGTGTAGGCATGTACTGGTGAACTTTTTGTATCGAAACTGATCTACCTTGAAACAACCGTTTCATTACAGAGATGAAAAATTATACGAAAGATCTACCAGTATTGAAAGTAACGTTACTTATTTACAGAAATTGAAGTACCGATCTTAGTGGTGACGTCACTAAAACCTCGGATCTTTTTATTTCAGACTGTACAAAGGTGACAAAGGGGTAGATAAAAGGTACCTCCTACCCTGGTCTACGGTACTAGAAGTAAAAGACTTACAACTCAAAATTCGGTTGAAAAAGTGAGAGGAGAAAGTGAAAGTAGTTCTCCGTAAAATCAAGGAGAAGTGAAAGACGGTATTCCCACCACAGTAGACGTATAGACTCCAATAACTATAAAGAAGGTCGTTAGAACTAAGGTCGAACACGAAGAAGGTCGGTTCGCAAAAAGTACTACATGAGACATATATCCAATTAATTCGTCCGACTGTTATAGGTCGGAACGGCATGAGGAAAAAAGAATAAACCTTTGTCAGACCACGAGGTACAGATCAAGATTGGCAACGAATGACTGGACTTATGTCCAAACAGTTCCCCGCCCAGTCCACCAGACCATGGGGGTAGAGAAAGTCTTAAAAGGTGTTAAATAACACTAGGTGTGTCAGTTTCCGAAACCGTATCAGTTATTTTGTCTTTATCTACAAAAAAGACCTTGTGAGAAGAAAAAGGTACTAGGTCGCCTACAACCGTTAAACTAGAGACCAAGGAGACGGAAAAGATTTTGGTCGAACTTGTAGTCCTTCAATTGCTCAGTGCATGACGACTTCGGACCGAACCTATTAAAACTCGTAATGAAATGATCGTACACTCTACTCACGATAACACCTCATCAAACTCGTAAGAAACCGTAACAGAAAGAAACCCTAACCTTACTTTTGACTGGAAAAGGTCAGGACACCGGTGACGACTCAAGAGGTTTAAACGAACGTATAACTCAAGTCGTGAAACTTTCGTAGTAGAAAGTCCTAAACTTTGTCAAGTTGACCTTAAGGTAGTGGAGGTGATCGAAACAACTATCACTACGAAAGATTCAGGGTGAACTGAAGTGTAAGGTCCTACAGACCACGACCTACTCACTAGTGTGGTAGTACTAATAGAAGCAGTACTTTTACAAAAGAAAAAAAAAAAAAAAAAAACATGTCAAGAAGTCACATAAGAACGGTGGAGAAACGTTATAGAACACGAAAAAAATTCAGGTATGGTAAAGACAGGAAATAACTCGGGTAGAAACGTACTTTACAAGGGAACCATGGGGATTAAAAGAACTTCTCTAGAGATTATAAAGGGTAAGACAACAAAGGGAGATAAAGAAATGTAACTATCGACTCCTTCTGAAAGAATGGAGGAGATCGATAAGAAACCTTGAGGGGTAAGTCTACGAAAATAGAAAGGAAAAGAGGAAACGAAAAGTGAGGAGAAGAAAGTGTCGATAAACATTCCGGAAGGGTCTGTCGCTACAACGAAAAAACGTAAAGAAAAGGTACCCCTACCAGAAGTAGTGACACAAGACATGTCACAGTGCTTGGAGTCAAGTATCAAGTAGTCCGTCAGACAGATAGTCTAGATCAGGGAATTTAGATAAAGAGTGTAGGTGACATATTAGTATTCCCTGAACTGAATCCAGTATGGACTTACCAGATCGCCAAAAGAGATGAAAGAAATTCAGACTTAAAGTGATATTCTTCGAGTAATAGACTCGGTGTCAGTCGAAGGTCAGAACGAAAACGACTGAACACATCTCGAAGAGGTAGAAACCTACGTTTCTTATATTAGTTAGACTAAAGTCACAACTGGTAGACCACTACAGGTACACATCAGAAGAGAACACAACAACCTTCTCCCACAAACGATACTGGTCACGCAAGAGAACCGTTTTGAGATAATCAGAAACGGCACGAAGTAAGACGTGAGGTTCCGGTTTAAACGGACAATGAGGTCCACGAGAAAATGAAGAATGAAAACGTAAGGTCAGGGGATCTTACTTTTCCTGTAGAAAAAACCCACAATCAAGATTTCACAGAACATCTAGGAGTATCTTGGTAAGTTGAAGTCGAACAATTCGTAATGACCAACCCCGTATCTGAACCTAATGACACTATAACTTACCAAACGGAACCTTTGCTTGTCTCTAGTAAGACAGTAAAAACTTTAACGTAGTTTCATAACGTAAAGTCTGAGAAAACAACTGATACTACCGATGAGGTAAAGAAGACTCACTAAGGACGGGAGTCATCATCGATATTACCAGTAGACTCAATTTAAGTGGGTAAGGTCAGGTAAAATCAAACGACTAAGGATCTTACAGTTACAAGTGAGAACGGTAGAAAGCAAACTGGTGAAGGCTAAACGGAACTAAGTACCTGGATTGTAAGGTCCAAGGATACGTTATAAAGAGAAATACGAATCATCTTAAGTTTCTAAAAAAAAAAGAATGTAAATTGATCGTCAACCAACATCAATGACTCAAAATTCCCTCCCGTAAAAATTACCTTCCTATGAATGTTTACAATCTTTAGTATTCACAAACCCCTTCCTCCTCATGCATCTTTCCTTTGATGTCTTTAACAGTGTAGAGTGGTGTACCCTGTTAAACTATGATGGTTCACAATACAGTCTAACCGGTAAGTTTAAATGAGTGGTCATTTTTCAATTAACTTTATTTACTTTCGATATTAACGTCTAATATAAATATGTACTGACCTTGTGGATACAGCATAAATCATTATCCTATACTAATTGCATAACATAATTTACACATGTTATTCTATCCACCCTCCCCGTAAGTTCAACCCCTTGTGTACATGTGGATACAGACTAAGCACGGTTACATAACGTTTCAGGTGACTTTATAAAATTTCATTAATCGGAGGTTAATTTCATCTATTTAAATAAAATTTTTATTTGGATACATCGTTCATTATTTACTTAAACGATAATTTAACGATAAAAATTTAGTTCTAAAAAGTTAAAAATCTAGTCTAATATCTAACATAGGTGAATGATTACAAATAATTTATAAATATGTGAAGAGTTCTCTGTGTCTTTCCCACTCCAAAAAAAAAAAAAATTTAAATAAGAACACAACTCTAAAGGGTTAAAACGACACTAAATAGTCTATATAAAATCCTTATAAACTTCTTTATAGAGTAATACCCTTCTACAGGAAATTTAAAACGTATTAACATCACATATTTGTAAGTATTATAAATATTAATAAAAATAACACTATTATATTTTTTAATATTACATGTATAATAAATACAAAATCCCAATATTATTAGTTGGGACTTATAAGAAACCCTCCTGACTACTACTTCGACTTCGAGGTTATGAAACCGGTGGAGTATACTTGTCGGCTGAGTAACCTTTTCCAGGGCTACGACCTTTTGTAACTCCTCTTCTCCTCTTCCCCCGATGTCTACCAATCTACGGTGTGTCTGAATCACCTGTACTCAAACTCGTTTGAGGTCCTCTATCACTTCCTGTACTTCTCACGGTACAACGTCAAGTACCCTAGTGTTTCTCGGTAGGTACTGAATCACTGACTTGTTGTCGTTTCTCAATATTACAAGTATATAGATCTAAACTCAGTTATTTTCAATCTAACTTAGTTTAATTTCGTCGTTTCTGATTGTAAAGTAAAGGTATACAATAAAGATGGTAAAAAAACATTATTACGTAGGGAATAAATCGTCCGTTACATGAGGTCTTCCCGTTACCTATCCTCTACCTTTTACCGTTCCGGCTCAGAGTTACCTTTTGGCTTCATACAGAAGGAGACTGAGATAAGATACATTAAAACTTTTGAGAATTATAAGGGTAAGAAGTGAGAAGGACGGTGGATAACTACTGTTACAGTCATCGTCGCTCACTGTCGATCGGGGGTGCCTTTAATAATCAGGTCTACTTCCGATACTTATATAAACATTTGTTACAACCTGTACGGTTTCTTCGATTATTAAAATATCACTTGATAAAAGACTACCTACCATGACTACGACTTTCGTGATTAGAAGTCACGACGTCTTTGACGTCTTTAAGATTACGATAAAACGAAAGATTTTCAATGTTTCTAAAACGTTTCCGTACATATTTTTGTGTGTTTTTTTAAAGAACGAGAAAATAATGTCCAATGAACCCCAAAAACAAACAAACAATCAACAAAACGAACAAAAAGACGAGACGTGTCGAACACCCTAGAATGCAGAGACTGGTCCCTAACTTGGACCTTGGAGTCACCACTTTCGTCTCTCAGGATTGGTGGCCTAACGTCCCTTAAGGAGCTCAAGGAGTTAAATTCTAATTAGGTACTGAAGTCCTATAATTTTGTCCTTTTATACACACACTCCGGGACACTACGGAACTCTTAATTAGTAAGAAAATTCAATTTGTGAAAAATTTTCGATGTAAATACGTGGAAGTCAGAAGAGATTCAATAAATCCAAAGTTTCAGAGGAAAAAAAGGAATACATTTTTATTACTCCAACCCCCATCCCGTCCTTCTTTACGGTGATTAGGGGTACGAACGGATCTGGACGGACTAGAGACCCTTTTTATATGTAATTCTAGTTATATTCTGGGACAATGTTACTCGAAATAAATGTAAAGTTTTAGTAAGTGTTTTAGAGTACTTGTAGTTTTAAATTAGATAGATTTTCACCGTTGTATTAAGGGTATCTAAATTAGAAGTCGGATATTTAGAAAAATTTTCTTAAGGGTCGATCTACTGTATTTCTATCAATACTAGTGTCCTTTAGAGTTTTAACTTTAGTCTTCCCGGTTACCTACGGAATGTTGAAAAGTCTAACGGTCCCGATTTAAAAAACACTTTATAAAGTCCTCTCTATGATAAAATCTAATCTATCTTTTACAGAATAAACTGTAAATTTATTACGTATCAAGTCAAATCAAGTCAGCGAGTCAGTACAGGTTGAGAAACGCTGGGGTACTTATCGTCGTGTGGTCCGGAGGGACAGGTAGTGGTTGAAGGTCTCAAGTGAGTCTGAGTGCAGGTAGCTCAGTCACTACGGTAGATCGGTAGAGTAGTAGCCAGTAGGGGAAGAGGAGGACACGGTTTAGGGAGGGTTTAATCTCAGAAAAGGTTACTCAGTTGAGAAGTGTATTCCACCGGTCTCATGACATCAAAGTCGAAATCGTAGTAAGGAAGGTTTCTTTAGGGTCCAGACTATAGGAAGTCTTATCTGACCGACCTAAAGGAACGTCAGGTTCCCTGAGAGTTCTCAGAAGAGGTTGTGGTGTCAAGTTTTCGTAGTTAAGAAGCCACGAGTCGGAAGAAGTGTCAGGTTGAGAGTGTAGGTATGTACTGGTGTCCTCTTTGATATCGGAACTGATCTACCTGGAATCAACCGTTTCATTACAGAGACGTAAAATTATACGATAGATCCAATCAGTTTTGAAAAGTAGGTTCCTCATTCGCAGAAAATCAAAGTACCGACGTTAGTGGTAGACGTCACTAAAACGTCGGGGGGTTTTATTTCAGACTGTGACAAAGGTGACAAAGGGGCAGATAAAGGGTACCTCACTACCCTGGTCTACGGTACTAGAAGTAAAAGACTTACAACTCAAATTCGGTTGAAAAAACGAGAGGAGAAAATGAAAGTAGTTCTCTTAAAAATCAAAGAGAAGTGAAAGACGGTATTCCCACCACAGTAGACGTATAGACTCCAATAACTATAAAGAGGGTCGTTAGAACTAAGGTCGAACGTAAAGAAGGTCAGGTCGCAAAGAGTGCTACATGAGACGTATCTTCAATTTATTCGTCCCACTGTTATATGTCGGAACTGTATGTGGAAAAGGATAAACCTCGGTCAGACAACAAGGTACAGGTCAAGATTGACAACGAAGGACCGGACGTATGTCTAAAGAGTTCTCCGTCCAATCCACCAGACCATAAGGGTAGAGAAAGTCTTAAAAGGTGTCAAAGAACACTAGGTGTCAGTTTCCGAAACCGTATCAGTTATTTCGTCTTTATCTACAAAAAGACCTTGACAGAACGAAAAAGGTACTAGGTCTCCTAGAACCGTTAAACTAGAGACCAAGGAGACGGAAAAGATTTTGGTCGAACTTGTAGTCCTTCAAGTACCAGGTGCATAACGACTTCAGACCGAACCTCTTAAAACTCGTAATGAAATGATCGTACACTCCTCACGATAACACCTCATCAAACTCGTAAGAAACGTTAACAGAAAGAAACCTTCACCTTACTTTTGACTGGAAAAGGTCAGGACACCGGTGACGACTCAAGAGGTTTAAACGAACGTATAACTCACGTCGTGAAAGTGTCGTAGTAGAAAGTCCTAAACTTTGTCAAGTTGACCTTCAGGTAGTGGAGGTGATCGAAACAAGTATCACTACGAAAGATTCCGGGTGAACTGAAGTGTAAGGTTCTACAGACCGAGATCTACTCACTAGCGTGGTAGTACTAATAGGTCCAACACTACTACGAAAAACATGTCAAGAAGACACATAAGAACGGTAGAGAAGAATTATAGAAGACGAAGACAATCCGGGTATGGTAAAGACAGGACATAGCTCGGGTAGAAACGTACTTTATAAGGGAACTATAGAGATTAAAAGAACTTCTCTAGAGATCAGAAAGGGTAAGACAAGAAAAGGAGATATAGAAACGTAACTAGAGACTCCTTCCGAAAGGATAGAGAAGAACGATAAGAAACCTTGAGACATAAGTCTATGAGTATAGAAAGGAAAAGAGAAACCGATAAGCGAAGAGAAGAAAAGTGTCGATAAACATTCCGGAGGGGTCTGTCGGTAAAACGAAAAAACGTAAAGAAAAGGTACCCCTACCAGAACTAGGGACAGAGGACATGTTACAGTGCTTGGAGTAAGACATTAAGTAGTCCGTGAGACAGATAGTCTAGATCTGGGAATTTAGATAAAGAGTGTAGGAGACATATTAGTATTCCCTAAACTTAATCCAGTATGGATTTACCAGATCATCCAAAGGAACGAAAGAAGTTAAAGTCAGACCTAAACCATTATTCCTCAAGTACTAGACTCGGTGTCAGTCGAGGACCAGAACAAAAACAACTGACATATCACGAAGAGGTAGAAAACGACGTCTCTTATATTAGTTAGACTAAAGTTAAATTTCGGTATAACAGACTTATTATTAAGTCGAAAACATAATGATTTATTTAGACTTCCATTTTGTACCTAACCATGTTTATTTTCATTTCTAAATCAAAAGAAAGAGACTAAAAATAAAAAATAAATAAATAAAAAAATAAAAGATCAAAAAATAAAAAAATTAAACCTTTATTTTCGTTTTTATTTGTTCACCCTAGATTAATTTTAATTTTCGAAGACGTGTTGTTTCCTTTTATATTCGTTCCACTTTTCTGTCGGAAGACTTACCCTCTTTTATTATCGTTTACTTCGTTGACTGTTTGTTGATTAGAGTTTTTATATGTTCGTTGAATACGTCGAGTTAAGGTCTTTTTA
>SJYO01048061.1:66513357-66530563 GCA_006410555.1 Capra ibex | reverse complement strand
AAGTACAAACCCTTGCGTACATTCTTAATTTCTAAAATTTCAAATTTTTTATTTTTTTTAAATTTTTTAATTTTTTATTTTTTTTTTTTTATTTTTCTTGACGGTTTGAAAGAGTCATACTGTTCTTCGTACATGCTTTTCGTTCATTGATTATATGAAGTACCTCGTTAAAACTTACGAAAGCGAGGTTTTAGCTTTGTTTCGTTCTAATGATGGGGTTTCAAGTTTTACTGATAGTGGTGTTTTTTTATTTTATTTTATTTTATTTTATTTTATTTTAGAAATTAAGAATGTACACAAGGGTTTGTGCTTGGGGGGAGGGTGGAGGGAGGGGTATTGTAGAGAGACCCAGTAGGGGTACGTGGTCGGGGTTCGTACGACATAGGAAGCAGTCTGTATCTAAGTTAAGAATGTACTATCATATGTACTATCTTACGGTAAGAGGGTTTAGTAGGGTGGGAGAGGGAGAGGGAGACTCAGGTTTTCAGACAATATGTGTCGACACAGAAAAAAGGACAGAACGTATGTCCCAGCAGTAACGGTAGAAAAATTTAAGGTATATATACACAATCATATGACATAACCACAAAAGGAAAGACCGAATGAAGTGAGACATATTAGCCGAGGTCAAAGTAGGTAGAGTAGTCTTGACTAAGTTTACTTAAGAAAAATTGTCGACTCATTATGAGGTAACCCATATACATGGTGTCGAAAGAATAGGTAAGTAGACGACTACCTGTAGATCCAACAAAGGTACAGGACCGATAATATTTGTCACGACGCTACTTGTAACCCCATGTACACAGAGAAAGTTAAGACCAAATTTTACTTCAAACATCTTCGTCCTGAACGGAAGTATGGCGTCTCGGATGGTATCTGAAAACTTTTTATGACCACTGGACCTCCGTTTATCGACCCTTGAAATTTTGATACACCTACTATTGTGTCGACCAGTCACAAAGACCTTACTAAAAGTCCCTCAATATTTTTATATTTGTGTGAATTTTAAACAAACACTCAATCATTTATACATTTTTAATGTACTGTAAGGAGTCTTAATAGTAGTGGTTCCCGAACCGTATCACAGTAAAGTAAACCTTACCACATCGTCGATTTTATGTACCTATTTCGTTTACGACTGAATTTTTACTATCCTCCTATGTAGAATATAATGTGATCTTTTTGATAAGGACTCAAGTCGAAAAAGACGTAAATAAAACAAATACAACTATTTCTTTAAATGGACAACCCTGAAGTAACTCTATTTTATTTCGGACCACTCACCGGGACGGTTGTAGTATTTAGAGTTAGATCTAACCGGACTTAGATCCCCTTTACGAAGTGACAGATTTTCTTGATTGTATGTGGTCAGTGTTTGGAGGTAGAGTCGAAATTGATCGAGTAGAATGGAATTTTTCTCCTGAACGATTTGAATGGTTCTTTAAAGGTTTGAAGTTCAGATAGTTCGAGACAAAGACGTAACGACGAAGGTTATGAGATATTTTCAACGAGAACGGGTTTAAGGAATCCCTTTTGACGAGGTGACAAGTCCTCTGTGGTATGAGGAGTTTGGATACCTAAGAAAAGGGAATTCATTGTCTATTGTTTGAGTGACGATTTAACCCAATAAAAACTGTTACATTACTCAAGTAAACTTTAAGATTAAGTTCTAATCTACTCAACTGGCAAATGAAGGGTTCTCTTAAATTTATATATATACCGTTTCTGTATTCGTTAACAATAAAATTTAAAAATGAATTCTTATATACAAAAGTTTATTTCTTGTTTTATGAATATGGGATTACAAGATTATTAGACAAACCATTGTATAAAGATAGTATATTCGTATCCCTCATAAAATCCCGAAGGAGTCGACAGAGTCACCATTCCTTAGACAAACAGTTAAGTCCTCTACGTCTAAGTTAGGGACCTAGTCCTTCTAGGGGACCTCCTCTCGTACCGTTGAGTGAACTTACAAGAACGGACCTGTTAGAGTACCTGTCTCCTCGTACCACCCGATGTCAGGTATCCCAGCGTTTTGTAACCTGTGCTGTCTTATTGACTCGGGTAAATTTATAAAATCACAATATTAAATTATTAAACTTAGAAATTTAAGAAACCTCCAGATCAGGTTCATACGCATACGTGACCTATGATTAAAGTCTAAAAGAAAGGTCATATACTTGCCAATTTCTTGAATACGTACGTACGTACGATTCAACAAAGTCACTGCAGGTTGAGAAACCCTGGGATACCTGACATCGGGTGGTCCGAAGAGACGGATACCCTAAAAAGTCCGTTCTTATGAGTTCTTCCAACGGTACGGGGAGGAGGTTCCCTAAAAGGACTGGGTCCCTAACTTGTGTACAGAGAATACAAAGGGCTTAACCGTCCACCTAAGAAATGGTGATCACGTTGGACCCCTCGGGATCTCTCGAATATCGTTTTTTTTATTTCGTTGATTTGGTGAATCAAGTGATAATTGAAGTGTCCTGAAAGGATAGTACAACAAACCATTCTGTGAGAGTTACTTCCTTCGTCACAGACTTAACTGTAAGATCACCTTCGAAGAATAGAGAGATACGTAGACGTGAAACTCATCTTGTTACACACAATGGAAACGGAAAGAGATGAGGTGAATGAAGTCATCACGATATGAAGGGAAACTGTTGAACGTTCTTTGAATTGAAGATGTATCTGAAGTAAGGAATAAGAAAGATCATCTAAAGAGGAAAAGTTATTCGAAACTATATACCAGATATCTCATTTCAAATCTTAAATTTTCGTGGTAAAGATGAATCCCCGAGTATCAAGGAAAAGTACACTATACTATTACTCTGAAACTAAAATAAGTCATACGGTAAGTACGGTCGAATCGGTGATATAAAGAGTATTAAATAAAAACTTTAGGTGATAACTATATTTCTTCATGACCATATCATGGGATTTTACTAGAACTTTCGAATTTTATTAAAAAGACACCAATTTATTTTTATTCTCTACATACCCTATTCACTCAGAAGTTTTGTCAAAATGTACATATTTTCGTATCCTCGTAAGAAGACCTACTCCCAGAACGGTTTGACTTATGTGATTATTTTCGAACTAAACATCGTACAAAGACCTAAATATATAAATAAACAACAGAATCTCCTCTCTCGTTAGACTAGCCACCTTGATGGTATCTGTTACACGGATTTCTTAATACGTAATACACATGCACACACACACACACACACATATATATATATATACATTTGAACTTTTCGTAATTTATCATACATGTCACAGAAAAGGAAGTATATGTGTTCATATATTTATATGTTTACGTAATATGTATATGATCTTTCACGTAAATACGTAAACGTAAGTTAAAAAACAATTCATTTTCATTATGTATGTATTGGAACTTTATACAAAGATATAATTTCACAGTGAAGTTCTGGATGGTATATTACCTAACAAATGTAGTAAAAGATACAAGATAATTTGACTGAAAAATGTCCGTTTAAAGGTTTGATCTTTTTTTAGTCTGGTGGAGCAAAGACATATCATTTCTCGAACTCAAGACAACGAAAGTAAAATGTATTTATGTCCTCTCCTCCTATTTGGTAAATAGATTAACTAATAAAATGGTTTACGAGGTTGGATAATATCTTCTCTTACGCAGGGTTCTATCTATCAAACTGATATCGTGGTGACAAATTGTACATGTGTGTATTTGTTTGTGTGTGTGTACGTACATGGACGTGTGTGTACATGCACACGTGTGTGTACGTGCACGTGGGTGTGTGTATATAAGGTTGGTCATTAATGAAGGGGTAACAACCCCTTAAAAGAAGGACAGATTTGTCACCTACGACTGGGTCACTCGAAAAGAAGTTAAACCATCTAACATAAGGGTAAATGGGTGTGTATCAGTGAGTAGACTGTTCTCGTCCAGGATAATAAATTATGTCGAAAATTCTTTTACCTCTCATTCTTAAGGTTTTACTGTTATTTGGTAAATCAAAATCAATTAAAATACTGCATAGACCAAAATCGTAAACATCGACGTTATTTTGTATACAATCGAGGGATTATTTTGGACTCACTACGACATAGACAGTGGAGAAAGACGCGACCCTTATCACGTGTTCAATAATGGAGCTCTTGTCAACAAAGACAGAGGACACGTCTAGGTATAGTGAGAGGTTAAATGTAAGACTATCTCTTCGTTGTTTACAATGAATTTAGGGTACTTCATACAATTAATATGGTTCGAAGCACTTTAATACCCACTCTCTCGACTTTCCTTAAGATGTCGACGTAGAACCCAGAAAACTCGTATAGAACGGTCTAGTTACAGAAACAGTGAATTTACTATCGGAATGTTAAGGAAAAAAGGGAATTCACCATAAGGGACTTAGAGTCACTATCCCTTTTAGAGTGTGTTTTCATTTATCTACATGAAACCACAATAAATATGTTTAATGTAACTATAGAAGTCTTTTTGTTCAGTTTTAAGGTAAAATTTCGACTTAACTTTATTCTTGGTACAGAACGAACAAAATCAATTAATATTCATAAAAGAGAGTAAAAAAAAACATATTTCATACTTTCTATCTCCTACCCTTTTCCTTTATTCGAGTCCAGGAAAAGAGTGTGAATATCTCCTTTTTGTCAGAGACCTTCGAGTGTGACATTTGTGGGTAGCAACTCGAGATACACCTTTTAACCTCTACTAGGTCAAAAAGGACTAATATACATAAACTTTAAATGTTGGTACGTACCCATTTCTCGTAAATTATTCCAAGAAGAACAACAGTAAAGTCTTTTTTTTTTGTACCCTTTTGGAGTGTATGATTTCATCTTAAAAAACCAAAATAATAAAGGTTAAAACAACCACGAATTTTGAACGTCTGGACCATATCACAATACTCTACCACCAGAACCTTAGTCAAAGGTCTTAATCTGCTGACCGAACCTAAACTAAAAGACGAAGTAGCGAACGAAGGACATTCCTGAACTGGTTTAATTAATTTCGAAGACACAGAGTCAGAGGAGTGAACAATGATTCTATGACAATGGAGTATACCAATGATACTCTTAATCTTTATAATTATACTCATTATATAAATACGGTTCTAAATCGAGTATTGTTGGTGATGGTTTTACAATGGTCAACGATAATGTTCTTAGAACTTCGTCTCCACCAGAGTACGTAACTATAATTCGTCAATTTACCTCCTACAAGTTCGTTCGTAAAGAATGTCTCCTTAAGAATGACACGAGTATACGTTTTAAGACTTAAAGTTAGAGGGTGGTCCCTGGTAAGAGGTGGGAGTTTATCGTGGTTGAGAATCTTTCAGTGAGACGTTGACCCTTTCGAAGTCGGGTAACCTTTAGATATGGTGTACAGTTTGGGTAGACCCTTTGTTTAGATTAGGAAAAACCGATTTTTATCGAACGTCGTCAGACGACAGGAATCAAATGATTATAAACCTTCTTACCAAACCAAACCGTTAGTTACAGGATCTCTGTGGGTTCTAGAACTGTACTAGCAAAAAGAAACTTAGGAATTGTTCCTAATGACGTTTTCGTCTATAGGTGTTAAAATGTGTAGCTGAACGCCAAAATGAACAGTAACTCTAATAGTACGATCTTCGTGTAGTAGATACAAAGGATTCCTAGTAAAAACTTTAAAATGAACGAACCTAAATTGAAAATTTTGAAGGTCGAAAATACATAAGTACGACTTCACTAAAAAAAATTACTTTTTAGTTACGTGAAATTTGTTACAATATTGTCTTTTATATATGACGGGACAAATCATGAAATAGTAAATGGTTCACGAAAGTATATACAGTAAAGTGACCTGTATTTTTTGTTCGGATATTCGATAGTTCCCGTCGCTATATAATTTTGGTAAATTATCTACACCCACCTCATCCCTTCCCGTTGGGTGAGGTCATAAAAAGGGACCTCTTAGAGTACCCGTCTTCTCGGACTACCCGATGTCAGGTGTCCCCTCGTCTCTCAGTTTGTACTGACCCGTTGACTCGTACGTCTTGTTACCTACACTCACACTCGATCAGTATAAAAATTTAAGTGTTTCGGTCATACACCCTCTTATCTCTGAATTTGTGATTGGTGAACGATGGTTTAAGCCATAAGTAAATTAATATAGTTTATAAATCCTCTCTTTACTTTTAGGATTATAGACTTAACGTCAACAAATCAGTGACTTGGTACTCGACATCGGGTGGTGCGAGGAGACAGACCTTTAATGGTCAATTTTTATGACCTCACCCAACAGTAAAGGAAAAGGTTCCCTAGAAGGACTAGGTCCCTAGTGTGGTGCAGAGATTGTAACGTCCACCTAAAAGACGGAGACTCGGTGGTCCCTTCAGGTTATAGACTACCGATATGAATTTAAGAATTAGGTAAAGTCTATAGTGTTTATGATTTTGATCCAATAGTGATATTAAAACTTTTACGTACGTAAATTTTAATATTAAAATTTTAATAGAGAACTTCTAGAGTTATGTTCATCACTGTTAATATAGAATGTCTTGTTTTATTTAATCTTATTTCGTTATTAACTTACTACTTAGGACAATGTTATTAAAATAGTTCCTGTGTGGTAAAAGACATCCCTTCTATGGACATAAAATTTTTTATCCAAAATTTTCGTGTTGAGACTGGTTTACTGTAAATATTATCAGTTATTAAGTTTCGTTGTACTAAGTAAAATATTCTTCGGTTCCGTACGTAAACATTACTGACACTTCTTTATAGTAATTTACTTATAAACTACAATTTCTAAAAGGGAAAAATTTTTTTCTTTCAGATTCTTTATGTCAAATCAAGTCAAGTCAGTGACTCAACACAGACTGAGAAACACTGACGTCGTACGGTCCGAAGGGACAGGTTGTGGTTGAGGACGTCGAACGAGTTTGATTACAAGTAAAACAGACACTACGGTAGATTGGTAGAGTAGGAAACAGTAGGGGAGAGGAGGACGGAAGTGATGAGGGGTCCTAGTCCCAGAAAAGGTCACTCAGTCAAGAAACGTAGTTCACCGGTTTCCTAACCTCAAAGTCGAAGTCGTAGTCAGGAACGTTACTTATTAGTCCTAACTAAAGGAAATCCTATCTTACCAAACTAAAGGAACGTCAGGTGCCCTGACAGTTCTCAGAAGAGGTTGTGGTGTCAAGTTTTCGTAGTCAAGAAGCCCCGAGTGGAAAAAAATATCACGTCGAGAGTGTAGGTGTGTACTGATGACCTTTTTGTTATCGAAACGGATCTACCTGGAAACAACCATATCATTACAGAGACGAAAAATTATACGACAGGTCCAACCAGTATCGAAAAGAAGGTCCCCCGTTCCTAGAAAATTAAAGTACCGACGTCAGTGGTAGACGTCACTAAACCTCTGTTATTTTATTTCAGACAGTGACAAAGGTAACAAAGGGGTAGATAAACGGTACTTTACTACCCTGACCTACGGTACTAGAATCGAAAAACTTACAACTCAAAATTCGGTTAAAAAAGTTCGGAAAAAGTGAAAGAAACTTTCCGAGAAATAAATGAAAAGTGAAAGACGGTATTCCCACCATAGTAGCCGTATAGACTCCAATAACCATAAAGGGGCCCGTTAGAACTAAGGTCGAACACGAAGTAAGTCGCGTCGTAAAACGTACTACACGAGACGTATCTTCAATTCATTCGTCCTACTGTTATATGTCGAAACTGGATGAGGTAGGGTTAAACCTTGGTTACATAACAAGGTATATTCTAAAGGAAGAAAGAAAGAAAAGAAAAGAAAGAAAAAAAAAAAAATTGCAAGATTCGTATGTCTAAAGAGTCCTCCGTCAATTCTACCAGACTATAAAGATAGACAAATTCCTAAAAGGTATCAAACAACACTAGGTGTGTCCGTTTCCGAAACCACATCAGTTATTTCGTCTTTATCTACAAAAACACCTTGAGAAAACGAAAAAGCTGCAAGGTCGTCTATAACCGTTAAACCAGAGACAAAGGAGACGGAAAAGATTCAGGTCGAACTTGAATACCTTCGAATGTCAAGTACATGATAACTTCGGACCGAACCTCTTAAAATTCGTAATCAAATGATCGTACACTCTACTCACTTTGACACACCATTAAACTTGTAAGAAACCATAACGGGAAGAAACCCTAATTTTACTTTTGACGGAAAAGGGTAAGGACACTGGTGACGGTTCATAAGGTTTAAACGACCGTATAACGCACTAACTCACGTCGTGAAATTTTCGTAGTAGGAAGTCCTAAAGTCTATCGAGTTGACATTAAGGTAGTGGAGATGATCGAAACGAATATCACTACGAAGGATTCCGGGTGAACTGAGGTGTAAGGTCCTTCAGACCGAGATTCACTCACTAGTGTGGAAACCCCAATAGACCCAGTAATTCTAGAAAAACATATCAAGAAGTCACATAAGAACGGTCTTTCATGTCCAATATTAGTTATTCTTATGAGACTTACAAGGATTTGACTCTTCTTCACTTTATACTAAGGGTCCTCTTTACCTATAGATTAAAGGAGAATTTTCACTTGACGTACAGTGGGAAAGACTAAGAAGAAGGATTAATTGAATCAGTTAGTTTTTAAAGGATCTACTTAATATTTTGGTTTAAACAGTTATACTTCAATGTACAAAACTGTATCATAAATCCCGGTCTTAAGTAGGTAAGTTGTCAATAAAAAACTTCTAGAGAGGATACCTCCCTAAGATGATCAAAATTTGTACCTTTCAACTTATATCTTATCCGATTTACTTTAGTGTCTAGTGGTCTTGTGGTTCCGTCAGGGTTTTTGTCTACACCATATATTTTGTTACTGATACCTTCCCGTATTCTTTTAATGTATGAACCTTTATGTTTCTTGTTTCTATGAATTTTAGAATCATCTTCTCGAGTTCCTTCCAAAGGGTCTCCCCTATAGTAAACTTAATTTAGACTTTTGAATTATTATGTATACATGGTTTCTGTTCGTTACGTCCATCTATTCCGGAAAGTTTCATCGGACTCGTTTACGGTAACTCTACCGTCACTAAAATTTAAAACGGACGTACCAAAACATTCCCTAATTCTAGTTAAGATAGGGTAACCGTTTACTTCATTTTTTGTCCCTTACTGTTGTATCTTCTACCATAATTACTGAACCATAATTATTACCATAATTAATGAAATCGTTTAGTTATTCGACTATACTGTACTTGTGACCTCACCCAACGGTAAAGGAAGAGGTCCACCAGAAAGATTGGTCCCTAGTTCGGACACCGAGGACATAACCGTTCTTAATCGTCCACCTAAGAAGGTGGTCCCTTCGGGGACAACACACATATGTGGTGATAATTTGGGTCTCCCTAAGGTCTTTCGTGAAGAGGCATACGTCGGTTCAATCACTCTATACATCTTGTACTTCAAACCTTGTGCCTCAGTAGTCGTTACCTCTGTCTGAAAAAGACTTGTACCGGACTCCGTCAAGACATAGTCTCATTGGATGTCACGAATGATTTTTACGACTTGTCTTGGGGAGTAGGTCTTTAAGACTCAGTCATCCAGACCTTCACTTCAAATCGACAAAGTTTATTGTCATTAACTATACAAGGTTCTTATGCCTATCTTACTCGACTCTTATTTTTACTCTTATGGTAGCCGTCAGTAAGTAAAAAGTACTATTCTTCAAATCCGACCTTCAAAAGTACTTTTTGTTTTTTGTAACGATAAAACCTAGTCAATCAAAGAATTCCTACTCATATAGACGTAAACTCACGTAGACACATACACATATATATCGTGTAAATAATTGTGTGACAACTACCAAATAGAATGTATCGGGTTACTAATATATACATATTTTGGTATTCTTATTTGGTCCATAAAATACTTTAAACATGTCCTAAAAACATTCTCAACTCTCGTTGTAAAATAATCGAAGATGAGAATTTCTGATCGAAATATGGACCTGTAGTTCATTAAAGTAAATGGTTTTAGATTAGACATAAATAAACACAAGAAACACTCACTTCACAACAATACATCTGTACACTTTTAGATAAAGGCTCACATTACGAATCTTAGGGACATTTTTGTTAGAGTTAGCCATTACCCTTATCAGATAGGAACTTATAATAACACCACCCGATTGAACTTTAAAGGGACTTGAATGTCATTTTGTATTTTTTATTTTTTCTTGATTTATGTTTCACGACTAACCTAAATCAAATCTTCTATTCTTTTATATATCCACTTTACAAGGATAAAAATTATAGAGACTTTTTGTGTATTTTCTTACTTCTTACCCATTAGTAAAATGGAAGTTATTATTTATAATAGTGGAAGTTAATAATCCAACAATATTTTAATATAAAACCTACTTGTAATATACTACTAATCGACTGATTCCGAACTATTTATAAGACGTCAATTTATCATTTCAACATAACAACATGTTTAGTATGCACACCAAACATTACGGAGTGAGTAGAGGCCCCCCCGTGACTTTTGTTTTTGGGACAGATGACTTTAGCTTGGGCAGTGAGATGAGAAGGGGGAATCAATTAGACACAAATGTAACCTTACAAGTGTTCCACCATTTGAATGACTATAAACGAGATAAAATTTTTATGTAATTATAAAAATGTCTCTTCCGTTACCGTGGGGTGAGGTCATGAGAACGGACCTTTTAGGGTACCTGCCTCCTCGGACCTTCCGACGTCAGGTACCCTAGTGACTCCCAGCCTGTGCTGACTCGCTGAAGTGAAAGTGAAAAGTGAAAGTACGTAACCTCTTCCTTTACCGTTGGGTGAGGTCACAAGAACGGACCTCTTAGGGTCCCTGCCCCCTCAGACCACCCGACGGCAGACACCCCAGCGTGTCTCAGCCTGTTCTAACTTCGTTGAATCGCCGTCATCGTCGGATCTTATAAAGAGTGAATCACACGTACACACAAACACATACACACACATACATATTTTAACACAAAGTAAGGAGGAAGAACTCGACTTACATAAGTCAAGTCAAGTCAAGTCAGCGAGTCCGCCCAGGCTGAGAAACACTGGGGTACTTAGCGTCGTGCGGTCCGGAGGGATAGGTAGTGGTTGAGGACCTCAAGTGAGTCTGAGTGCAGGTAACTCAGTCACTACGGTAGGTCGGGAGAGTAAAAGACAGCAGGGGAAGAGGAGGTCGGGGGTCAGGGAGGGTCGTAGTCTCAGAAAAGGTTACTCAGTTGAGAAGCGTACTTCACCGGTTTCATGACCTCAAAGTCGAAATCGTAGTAAGGAAGGTTTCTTTAGGGTCCCGACTAAAGTAAGTCTTACCTGACCAACCTAAAGGAACGTCAGGTTCCCTGAGAGTTCTCAGAAGAGGTTGTGGTGTCAAGTTTTCGTAGTTAAGAAGACGTGAGTCGACAGAAGTGTCAGGTTGAGAGTGTAGGTATGTACTGGTGACCTTTGGTATCGGAACTGATCTACCTGGAAACAACCGTTTCACTACAGAGACGAAAACTTATACGATAGATCCAACCAGTATTGAAAAGAAGGTTCCTCGTTCCATATCCTTACTTAAAATTCAGGATTAATAAAAGATTAAATACAATACCGATACGATGAAAGGAGAAGATTCGACTTCTACTATTATTATAAGTCTAAACCCCAGATATGATGGTTTATACTTTTATAATCTAAAGGGTATGTGACTTAAGTATAAGAGGTCCGAAACGGAGGTTCATATCAAAGGAACGGAAAGGTTACGGATGGGTCGACGGTTCGTTAAACGAGAGGAAGAACTCTCTAACAATGTTCTCATGACGTCAATATACACACGACTCATGACCGAACTCAAGATGTCCTTTGTCGGTTAGAGAGAGAACAATCAATTATATATTTGAGTGTGACTGAAGAAATAAGGGATGAGAAGAGTGGGTTTAAGTCTACTTTTCCATGTAGGAGTGTTTATTGTGGTACCTATGACAAAAAAATTACGAGTGAGAACAAAGTTCATTGAAAGATTGTCTCTTAACGGTATTCCGGTTTTTAGATTTACGTTTCGGTAAACGTACTTTTCTATTATATTTTCTATTTAGGTCCTTCTTATACTATTAACACAGAGTTCAAAAAGAGAGTTTGTAATGGGAATTATGTTTAATTAGTAGTGTATAAATTACAAAGGGAACCGCATAATGGACTTCAATTTCACTCCATCTTTTAACCATTGACTTTACTTGGTTCACTCTTTTTCACAAAAGATTCAACTTTTAAAATCTTAATACACTCAGTTAAGATAATACGTAGTACTTATTTTTGTCGTCAGAGTATGTTCAACCTTCATATGAATAGATACATGGTAATTTTATATTTTAAAGAACTATACTGGTTCGTCGTTTGGGTTCTTCGAGATCTCATGTCTATAGAGACCAAAAAGTTTTCAAACGAAAAATGGTGAAACGAAAATGTTCGTTGGACATAATCCTGGACCTCTTCCTTTGTCGTTGAGTGAGGTCATAAGATCGGACCCTTTAGGGTACCTGTCTCCTTAGACCGTCCGATGTATCCGGTACCGCAGTGTTTCTCAGTCTGTGCTTACTCGTACCTACGAATATAATCATAGACAAAATCTATTGACTTAATTTCGGTTTCTCCTAAAAGTAAAAATACTTTTTTCGATTTAGTACTCCTACTGTAAGACGTAAAGAAAAAAAGTCCCTCGTCAATGTCCCCGTCATGTGGTCCTCGTCTCTTTCCCCGGTGAAGGTACGAGGAAGACCACTTGATGTGAGTCGTAAAACCGTAATTCGGCAGTGTCGAAACTTGACAAAAGACACTCGAAAACACGAACTAGACCTAAATAAAACACACAAACAATCGTTCCATATAGGAAACCGTTAACAAGAAAATACGTTAAATCGAATGTTTTCAAAAGAACCTTTGTGAGACCTTATACCCCCTTTTTGAACGTAGTCCTTCCATATCTCAGTCCCTTTTAGTCATGTAAGTCAGACCGGAAAGGACAGAACAAAAAAGACTGTCGTATAGGATTATTAACTCAGACGTCAATCCCTACCCTACCACGGTCGAAAATTTCTATTCTCTCAAAAAAAACCTCTTTATTTACTGAATAAACCTGTATACTACTTCATTTTAACTTTATTTTTTCTTTTCATTTGTTTAAGATAAACTTTTCTATAAGACTTTTTACAGTAATAAAAATCCTTTACAAAAAAAGACTTAAATTTAATAAGGTATCATCTTCTTTAGACGATGATTACATGACTTCACGATAAAGGTCACCGAACTTGAGAAGGACATTATTACTTTCGATGTCACACCGATAGAATACAAATATAAAAGAACTAATTACGTTAGTTACCACTGTAAAAACGGATAAGTTATTACGGACATATACTAAAGACCGGGTATAAGTTAATTACCACTGTTCTTTTTCATACCGTCTTGACATTTACCTTTCTGTGGATTATCCATGTAATAGTTTAGAGTCTTCCCTAGACTTTGATGGTTGTGACGTAGTTTCTTAAAAGGTCTTTGTATGCGACTATATTATTTCCCTTTAAGATAACAGACTCTCTCTACAGAATGTGGACAGTCCCTTTGTTGGGAGAGTCGTAAGTAGTTAGTTTTGGAAAATCCTGTTCGTGTATAAGATACTTTCAAAAGGGTTTATCTGTGAGATTAGAATTTATATTTAAATTGTCGGAAATTTTATTGAAAAAGTTATATCTAAAATAACTCGACTATAGAATTTTTATCTACATAGAACATATCCGAGACACCGTTTTAAGGAGGTTTACCTATATAAACCACAAAATTTTGTAAACGAAAGTAAGTACGCTAATTAAACATTATAAAGACAAAATATTATTTTTAATCTTAAAGATTCTAACTTTATTCAAGATTATAAATTTGAGGTTTTATAGTGTAACGTAAAAATACCTTATTCTTAATAAGTGAACTAATCTATAATTCAGCCTAAATTCATACAAAAAATTAGAAAGGTCACAACGATTAATTATGAAAGTTGAAAATGGAGAATACATTTAAGGAATTAAGGGGTTTCCTTTTCGTTCAGGAAACTTTCTTAATACACTTTATCTAAATAAATGAACGTTCGTTAAGTCCATCACGTGACGTCTCACTATTTAAATTATTTTCCACTGTGAAAATTTTCATAACATTCTATATGATGATTAGTAAGGAACTTCAAAGATATGTACACCGGTGTAGTGTATTGACTAAGGTAGTTCCGTATGGTATTAATAAGTTCTTTATAAAACACTTTTATTGAAAATTTTATCGCTTTAATGAATATTGTAAACTATGATGGAGTATAAAAAAGAAAATAGTAGACACTTTATAACTTAGTAAGTCTTTCTACGTTAGGGATTTAAAAGTCATCCAGTAGGTGGTTTAGTCAAGTAAAAGAAGTCTAGTATCAAAAATTTGTCTTCTTTGAATAAGTACAACTTAAATAACAATTTATTATATATAACAACTAATTATTATAATAACAACTTTTATAATATGTGTGTGTGTGTGTGTGTGTGTAAAGCCCCCCGAAGGGTCGCTATGGTCACCATTTCTTGGGTGAACGGTTACGTCCTCTGTATTCTCTGCTCCCAAGACAGGGACCCTCACTTTTTTAGGGGACCTCCTTCCGTAACGTCGGGTGAGGTCATAAGAACGAACCTCTTAGGGTACCTGTCTCCTTGGACTGTCCGATGGCAGTCATTCCAGCATTTCTCAGCCTGTACTTACTTTGCTGAATATTCGTACGTACATATATACTATATAATAATATATATATTATATATTCGGAGGTCATTAGAGTGAAAATTTTAAGTTATTCATTGTATTAAGAATAACAAAAAATTTTGGATGACCGATTTACGGTTTAAAACTCATTTTTTTCACTTGACAATAACTTCTAACGAGTTATTTGGAAGAAAAGACATTTTCCAATAGAAATACTACACAGACCAGTCGTACTAAATTTGTTCCTGAAAGAAAAACATGACTTTAGTGTCAAAAGGTATCTTCGATTACTTCAGGAGAGGGAAAACGAGTTAGACTGTAGAATGAAAGTCGAGACGGTTGTGATGTAATTTAAAGAGTCATCGGAACGACTGACCATCTTAAACCACAGGAAGTAAACTACAAACCTAACCTTGATTACTGTTAAATAGGTACTCAACTTTTCTCATTGTTCTAGAGGAAAACCCTTAAATCTTTTTTATACTTCCTCCCCCCTTTCTATTTGAAATCTAATGGTCGTTAAAGAAAGATTTACTACGTAAAAGAGGAAATGAAAGGGCAAAAACTTGTTTAAATTACAGTGTAAAAGAAAAAGGTCTATACCACTTTATTTCGTTACGTGATACATTGTACGACCAATAAATGAACAGTTAGTCGCAGAGATGGATGTTTCTAGTGATATCTCATTATAAATAATTTTACGTGGGAAAGGGATGTGACAAGTTTCTAGAACTAGACGTAATTTCAATACTCAACTATGAACTTTTTCTATTACTAAACAAAAAACGGAGGGAGAAGGTCTTAGTGACAATTTAAACGAGTAACGACGTTCGATTCCAGTGTGTTGTGAGTACGAGAATAATATTACCTGTTGATGTAGAACCAAACTTGAGGTTAAGTTAAATGTCTCCAAAACGAAATGTGTAAAAAGAGTATATAATCCATTTATCTTAAGAGTGTGTCAGAATTTAGTCAGTTTCCCGTGTATCTACAAAACAATATGTCCGAGGCACTTTTGTCGAGTCGTTTGTCGAGACGAATCCGGCATTCTTGAGACTAAGGGGAACCCGTCCTCGAACAGTGGTGCTAAGTAACTTCTTCACAATAAAAATTGTCACATATATTAGTCATTTTAAACAAACAGTACACACGACCTTTAATCATAGTCTATGACCTAAGTCTTGCCAGAGACTCGTTCTTAAAGGTTCTAAGATTCATAAAGACGAAATAACTTATACGGTTTCGGAAACTGACACACCTAGTGTTCTTTGACACCTTTTAAGACTTTTTCTACCCTTATGGTCTGGTGGACTGGACGGAGAACTCTTTAGACATACGTCCAGTCCTTCGTTATCAATCTCGACCTGTACCTTGTTGTCTGACCAAGGTTTATCCTTTTCCTCATGCAGTTCCGAAATAGAGCAGTGGGACGAATAAATTGAATATACGTCTCATGTGGTACTCTTTGCGACCTGACCTTCTTTGTGTTCAACCTTAGTTCTAACGGCCCTCTTTATAGTTATTGGAGTCTATACGTCTACTGTGGTGGGAATACCGTCTTTCACTTCTCCTCGATTTTTCGGAGAACTACTTTCACTTTCTCCTCTCACTTTTTCAACCGAATTTTGAGTTGGAAGTCTCCTGCTTCTAGTACCGTAGACTATGGTAGTGAAGTACCCTTTATCTACCCCTTTGTCACCTTTGTCACCTTTGTCACAGTCTGAAATAAAAAGACCCAAGGTTTTAGTGACGTCTACCACTGACGTCGGTACTTTAATTTTCTGCGAATGAGGAACTTTCTTTTCAATACTGGTTGGATCTATCGTATAAGTTTTCGTCTCTGTAATGAANCCCGGATTCTGGAACACACCTCAGCCATGGCCTTGGACTCCAAAGGAGAGGTCACGACTGTACCTAGAACCCCATGAAGACCTCAGAGGGGTCCTCTCAGTCAGGAGGAGAGCTGCCCCCCGTACGTGCACGCGAAAGGAGGGCTCGACATCGTCGTCACAGTACGAAAGGAAGAACACCTAGATCCCTAGACCCCGAAAGGCAGCTCCTAAAGGTTGCTCCGAAAGGGTTCTCCGAAAGGGTGTCCCAACAGGGTGCACGGTGGCACCACACTCAGCTATGAGCCGAACTTTCAGCTCCGTCACGTCCCTTTCGTCCAAAGGGACCTTACCTGACTCTGTAGACCCCCTGAGACCCTTACCACCGTACTGGGACCTCAAGGAGAGCGGAAAGGACACCACTCGTGGAGCAGAACTCTACACGGCCCTTGCGGCCCATAAGAAAGGGCTTGTGTGTCCCTTTCCTAGGGAGGAGAGCTCGATACTCCGTCTACGCCCCGAGGAGTCCTACACGCGCCCTACGAGCACAAAGGAGAGCTCACCTCTGCCCGTACAGCCCCTT